>LPNX010587220.1:418-60640 GCA_001517045.1 Pseudotsuga menziesii
AGATGGGCACATAGAATATTAGTAGCATAGGAAGCTACTTGTCACTCTAGTACAGAATGTTTTCAGTGCATAGAGCACAGAAGACAAAGGGAGTATGATGCTCCACTTCAGAGGGAGTGACTACAAAATATATTGAGGTTCGACATGGTATGATAGGATGTGCAGGTTACTGATGACTCTAGGATTTACTGAGAGTAAAGCGGATTCCAACCTTTGCTTCAAGGTTGAAGACGGAAGACCAGTGATGTTCCTGTTATGTGTCGATGCACAATTGTTCTAGGTATGGAGGTGTGGCAGAGTGTGGATGGAATATTCCTTGGACAAGGGAAGTATGAAGTAGAGATCCTGAAGAGATTTGGGATGATGTACTGCAAGGCTATGGCCACACCTATGGCATCGAACCTGAAGCTATTGAGTGATGCTTCTTCAGAGTCGATTGATGCTACGATGTATCATCAGATGATTGGGTCCTTGATGTACCTGAGACCAGATATTTGCTTTGCTGTGAGCACATTGAGACATGTTCACCTGATGGTTACAAAGCATGCAGGGGTACAATTTATTATGGGATCAAGTACGATGTGAATCAGAAGATTAACCTGGAGGGTTATGTTGATTCAGATTGGGCAGGCAGTGCCATCGACAGGAAGAGTACTTCAGGATGTTGCTTCAGTATGGGATCAGGTGTGATCTCTTGGTTTAGTAGGAAGCAATCCTGTGTGGCACTGAGTACAGCTGAAGCAGAGTATGTCGCAGCTTGTTCAGCTAGTTGTGAGGTAGTATGGCTGCGGAAGCTACTGTCTGATATATTTGATCTCCAGTTGGATGCTACTTGTATACATTGTGAAAACCAGAGTTGTGTAAAGTTGTTAGAGAATCCAGTGTTCCATGAAAAGTCGAAGCATATCGAGATCAAGTATCACTATATCAGGGATATGGTGCAGAGAGGAGCAGTGAAGCTCCTGTATGTTGCGACGGAGGAACATATAGCTGATGTATTGACGAAACCATTGGCTAGGCTGAAGTTCGAGTACTTCAGAGAGAGACTTGGTGTTCTCTAGATCGAGGCTTCCTTCTAGAGAAAGTGATGACTCCCAAAGCCATTCTGACGAGCAGGTCAGATGTAAGGGCTGAGCCATTCTGTCATGGTGAGAGGATTAAGTTCCTTCCATGTCAGATATGAGTTCTAGAGATCCAAAGCCATTCTGACGTGCAGGTCAGATGTAAGGGCTGACCCATTCTGTCATGGTGAGAGGATTCAGTTCCTTCCATGTCAGATATGAGTGCTAGAAATCCAAATCCATTCTGACGAGTAGGTCAGATATAAGGGCTGAGCCATTCTGTCATGGTGAGAGGATTTGGTTCCTTCCATATCAAATGTGAGTGCTGACTGCCATTCTGGGAATGGAGGCACCTGGTTAATTACCAGGAACACTCAGTCAAGGACTGAGAGAGCCATTCTGATGAGTAGGTCAGATATAAGGGCTGAACCATTCTGTTCATGGCTAAAGGATTAGGTTCCTCCCATGTCAGATGTAAGTGTTGGCCATTCTATTGAGTAGGACAGATGTAAGGGCTACTGCCACTCTCCGGGCGAGTGGAGGAACCTGGTCCGTTACCAGGTAGCTCAGTCAGGGACTGGGAGCCATTCTGACGAGGGTGTAGGATTCAGCTCCTACCAGGTCAGATGTGAGTGCACAAATCTCTCATCATTGTGGTAGGAGGGGCTCCGGCCTGGGTGAGAGTCATTCATCATTGTGGTAGGATGTGTTTTGGCCTGGGTGAATGTGTAAAATCTTTCATCATTGTGGTAGGAGGGGCTCTGGCCTGGATGAAATTCATTCATCATTGTGGTAGGATGTGTTCTGGCCTGTGTGAATGTGCCATTCTAACGAGTAGGTCAGATATAAGTGCAGAGCCATTTCAGAGATGTTAGTGATGTGATGTCCTATCATGCTGGTGAATGTGAGTGTTGGGCCTTTCTGATGTGATTGTAGTTTACTACATGATTAGATGTAAGTGTTGGGTGTTCGTTTCTGACGAGCAGGTCAGATGTAAGTGCTGGGCAAAAACCTACCTGGTGGCTAGGCCTACAACCAACATGAAAAAGGGCTGGCTCTGTAGAGCTTCCTATGACGAGATAGTACACACATGATGATGACCAGAGGAGATCCAGATCGAGCTATGATCCAGATCTAGTTATGATGACTCCAGGAGATCCAGATCGAGTGATGATCCAGATCCAGCAGTGATGATCCAGATCGAGAGATGATCCAGATCCAGATCCAGATCAAGTGATGATCCAGATCCAGTCTAGTGATGATGATCCAGATCGAGTGGTGATCTAGATCCAGTGGTGATGTTCCATGATGATCCCGATCGAGTGATGATCCTGATCCAGATCCAGATCGAGTGATGATCCAGATTCAGTTCTATGACGATCCAGATTGAGAGATGATCTAGATCTACATGACTTGAAGATGAAGATGACTTGAAGATGAATATGACTTGAAGACGAAGATGTTCCACTTGATACAGAGAAGAAGACCAGTGCCGAAAATCATGTCGAAAGAATACCTTCCTAGTTAAGAGGGAGTGTTGATGTATATGTAACTTCTAAATGTATTCTTCTATGTATCTTATGTATTGTAATCCGATGTTTATTCCGGGATGTTTCTATTATGTATTTGAGTCATGTGATCATGCCCCGATGTTCCGATTGGGAATATTAATAATGTAAACAAGTCATATTAAGTCATTAGGTAAGTCCCCACAGTTTTGGGGCACTTGAGTTATTATACACTAATTAAGGTGTAGGCTCGAGTACTAATTGTTAGGTTGAGCCTACGTGTGAAAATGCAATTCAAGTGAATGGAAGAATATAAATAGAGAGTGAGAGTCTCTCTATTTATCACTTGTGAAATACATCACTTGCTCTCTCAAGTGTGGTGCACTAGTGGAGAAGGAAATATACTGGGACAAGAAGACTACTGCTGTTGGAGTGCATCTTTCTATTTTGGGGTTTTACATCTTGTGGTGATTCTATCATAGAGGAAGTTGCGGGGTTTTCTCCATTTATGGTTTCCCTGATCAAAACTCTTTGTGTCTCTTGTCTCTTGTGATGTGCTTATGTTATTGTTGTGCTTGTTATTCTCTCAGTGAAAAGATCCTAACATAATGCTAGCTTAAATGTTGAAAAAATAACACTAGGCTTGGAAGTTGTCAACTTCACCAAGATTATCATCAAGCTGATGTCATAGATCACTTTGAAATGAGAACCTTAAATGAACATAGCAAAGGATTAGATCTTACCGATTTGAGGTGTCCGTCCTAGTTCTGGAGCTGGCTGATCTAGGGTTTGTCACAGAAACCCTAATTTCAAAAATTGGAATCTTTTAGATTTGATTGGCTAGAAATATAGATCTCTTCAAATGGAGCTATCCAATGTACTCCATTTTTGAAAACAAAGGAGGGAAGCTCCCGAAATAGGAATCCCTAATTTTCCAATTTCTTCAGCAGAAATTCCTGTTACTGTTTCTGTGATATCTCCGAAATTTTTACTCCTATGTGTCTAAACATTTGTACTAAGGTAACCTCGTATGTTCTTGATCCAACACTGCAGTTTTCATCAGAATTGGTTTCACCATTTGGTATTTATGATCCTTGTCCCAAGGTGACCTGTTACAGGACTGTTCAGAACAACCAAGTTGTACGGCATGCCACGTGTCACTGGTTCATCTTCTGAGTATGATATTGAGACCACCGAAATTAAATTCCGTGACCTTTCTGGAACATCTTCAGGAATTCCATTTGGACCTCTGTAGCCCAATATATTGCAATTCTCCCCAGGTGTCCTACTTAGGGATGAATTTTGGAAGAGGCTGGAACCCTAACTTGGAGAGAACATATCTCCTGGAATACAACGAATCTGAGGAGGAATTTTGGACACAGTATTCATCAGGATTTTATATTTGTCCCCATAAATGTTCAGCTCCTGATCCTTCTCCAATATTGGAATATAGTGAATGTACCAAAACGTATCCGTTTTAGTATTTAGGGTTTTTCTAGCTTGGGGTCAAACTAGGGTTTGAATTTCCCAGAGTTTCACCCAACCAATTTCTTGATCCAGGTCTCTAAAATTCGGTTTTGATGAGGATAAAAATCCTATGCTGGTCTTACTCAAAAATTCCTCTTCTATAGAAAGCCCTAATTTCCACATCGAAAACTGAAAATGCTCGGAATCGAATTTCGCTTCGACAGAAAGATGCTCCCTTCAAAGGAGAGTCATCCTAGCCTTCTTTTGCTGATCGATTGTGGAGAGAGAACCAAAAAATAATAATCCCTAGCTTTTGTAGCTTGTGAAAGCTGCCCTATTCAGGTTAGCTCTGATACCATGTTAAATTTTCATATGCTTAGCTAAGACATCAGTATATCATTTTATTTTTCATAACAAAAGCATATAAACAGGATCATTGAAAGAAACAGTATCACAAGAACAACACAGATTTATCCTGGGAAAACCATAAAGAGAAAAACCCATCAAAAGCTTCCTCAATATAGATGCCCCAAAAAGGTAAAAAGGTAAAACCAACAAGGATATCAAAAACCTGATCCTCCTCCTTCTCCAACAACTTCTCTCCTCCACAAGTGTGCTATTCCAAGTGAGTGTGTGTGTCACAAATGAGGAGCACTACACCTCTATTTATATTCACCTGTTCACTTAAGTTAACTCACTTGACATGTAGGCTTGAGTTAAATCATGTAGGATCGAGTTACACATGTAGGCTCAAGCAACCGCACTAGGGTGTTGATGACCCACCTTTACAATTAGAGGAGACTACCTCATGACTCTTATTAGTTATTCCGATTAGGAGCATCAAGGTACAATGTAATACAAGTGGTTCTCCTAGTAGGACCATCGGGGACCACAAAAAGATACATATAGAATATTCTTCAAATTTACAATATTTCAACATACTACATATCAACACTATGTACATCCATCAATTACAGTTACTTAGGATATGTATGAACAGAATTAGTCAAGCACATGCAAAAATATTATAAATGGACAAATAGAAGAAAACAATGTGGTTTATACCTTCCTTAATTTCGATACTCATATTTATAATATGATCACACTTTGTCTCTTAGGAGACAAGTCACTAACAAAACAATGGACACACCTGAGAGAGAGATAGATAGGTAGTTGTAGGGCAGAGTGAGACAAATATAGACCATAAGGTCATGGATCAATACTGTCAACCTCAAAACATATATACAAAATAAAAAAATCTATTTCCATTTGCAGCAGCTATCAACCCAACAACTCTCCACTCACAAAGCTCAAAATCCCTAATTGAGGTTCTACACCCAGTTTAATGAGATTCAAACTAGATTCAGTTAATGTTTTTAGGCCTTTCTGGACACAAACAACTGCACCTAACTAGACTAAATTTTTAACAGCTACACTTATTGCCTCATGGCTTGGGGCTTGAAGTCCAAACTCCACTCAGCGCAACCATGATTTATTCTTTTAGCTTTTCCATACCTCAGATATTGTCATTGTCTGCTCTATGAGGACATCATGGATAGTCCTAACTTGTGCCCATAACTGTCTCACATCCACAAAAATGGCCCAAATTGAATGTCGAGGCTACTAGAAGGTGAAACACACCCAATAATGTTCAAAACAATACCCATATCGGCTTAATTATTATTGTAACTTGCTGTTATAGGGCTTAAAACTGCCCAGAAATGAGGTACATGGGATGTTCATTTCCTTTCATTGTCCACAGGTGGCATGGATTTCCTATAATTTGTTTTACAACTAAGAAAAAGACAACATCATACTTTAGACTTGCCCAGAAAAATCAGAAACCAACCCATAAACCCTCATGAAAAATTAAGTGAACACCTTATGGGAAACAATGTGCATGATTCCTCAATGTCAAAAATAAATATCCATTCAGTTGATGCTATGACCCATTTAGGACAGAGTGAGACAAACACAGTCCACAAGGTCACGGATCAATACTGTCAACCTCAAAAAATATATAAAAAAACAAAAAAATCTATTTGCATTTGCAGTAGCTGTCAACCCAACTCTCGACCCAACGGTTCTCCACCCACAAAACTCAAAATCTCAAAGAAAGACAGAAAAAGAATTACCACAGGGAGAACAAAATGAGCCCAGACAGCTTATCCAGGAGGCCTCTTGGGTGGAACAAACACACCCCAGGGGAATCAAAACAAGAATATATCCCTAGATAATACAAGAGGACAGGATAAAGAGTCCCATACTTGAAAAGGGAAAAACATGAGTATGCCACAAATAATGAAAAAAACTCTTAAAAGAGATGTATCAATCCTTCCTCAATAATTTCTCCTTCCCAAAGTTTCGAGAAGGAGAGAAGACCAGCCTTCATATCAAGTGCTTCCTTAGATAAGCGGTCTGCACTCATATTGTGCTCCCTGTAGACATGCCTAAAGCCAATGGATAAGAAATCCTGTTTGATAGACAAGACCCATAAGACCCACATACAATACCCACAAGACCGATGTGTATAATCAAGGTGGGGAAAAAACCATTTTACCCACAAGATGAAGGGTAAAATTTTTATCTTCTCTCTCAAGGTATAGTCCATATGTGTTCTATACAATAATTCTAAGTTTTACCATCATCATATAAGGAAGGTCATTTCTTTCAACTTAACGCTCCCATAGGTCCCTGTGTTAAAGTTGAAGCATCCAAGGACAATCAATAACAATAGTAGTAATTACAAATCAATGAGTTCAAAAATACAATGGAAAAAAGATACATTTCAAGAGTTCAAAAATACAATGGAAAACCGATATTGATTAATGAAAGACAAAATCTAATTAAATTGTGTACTTACATTCATTTCATCAACTTGAACATTGTCAAAAGGGAAACAAAACTGATATATGAGATGTCGAGTGTGACTGCTTTCAAAACAATACCAAGAGTACATGAAAAATCGAGTGTGACTGCTTTCACTGAGCAGTAGTAGAAAATGGCGATAGCGAAGTTTGGAAGAAAAATACATTTCTGCCTTGCTAAAAAATTTCCAAGGATTTTTCACAAGTGCTTTAAGAAAACAATCCTTGACATAGTACAGTTGGGATGAATACTATGACATAATACTCAGCTGTGTAGGAGATAATAGCAACCACCACAAGCGAGGAAGGAAAAAACTCATCTTTTTCAACAACACCAAAATAATGTTTGTATTGACATGACAATGGAAAATGAGGATGTCGGGATGTTAGATTACACATTTTCCGTAATTACAACACCATTTCTCCTTCCAGAACTAGTTGAGAGGGTAGCTAATATGTTCAACTATTTATTTTCACAAATGGTGGGTCCTCAATAGAAAACTCTCACCCTCAAGGACCCTGAAAAGTATGAATTCAAACCAAAGCAACTATTGAACAAGTATAGCATCAATTGTAGATACTCTAACTGCATCTCATGTTGATGAGGATGTGAAATACTCTAATTTCATTTCCGTGAGACTTCTAGTTTTCATTGGAGGGGAGGTGTGATGCCTTGATGAAGGATGATGCTAATTATGATTCCATACTTGCAGTTGATGGGAGTATCGTAACTGCCTATAAACTAATTTAGGGCTTGTAAATGGGACTATTGTAACCATTAGAGGAAATTTGAGGTCTAAAATGGGCCTCCTAAGGAAAATAATAAAATAATAGTTAAAAGAATAAAATAATAGTTATTAATTTTGGAGGAAGAATGAAAAAAACTACTTTTTATTGTTCGTATTTTCGACATATCTCCCTATGTTTTTACTCAAATTCTGAGCGGGAGAGCTCGTTTGATGCAGAATTTAATTATGCATCCAACGAGTACCCGCACTGCATACTTTTGACAGACCCCACTACCCCACAAACCATCATCATCACGTTTTTTCAAGTATTTCTTATTTTTGGGGTAGCGGGGTCTATCAAAAGTATGTAGTGCGGGTACTTGTTGGATTTGGAATTAAATTCCGCATCAAACAAGCTCTTCCGCTCAGAGTTTGAGTAAAAACAAAGGGAGATATGTCAAAAATACGAACAAAAAAGGTAGTTTTCTTTTATGACAAATATGTCAATTCAACCATTATGGTTGACTCATTTTATTGAAATTCTATTGGTGCTTGAATTCCAACTCACAAAATTTATTGTTGGCGCGTTTTCTTATAAGGCCCATTTTAGACCCCAAATTTCCTCTAATGTGCATATGGCTTGTAACTACCTATAAAATAATTTAGAAGTTAGAAGGACACTAAATATTGTAGCATTTTGCATATCCATTATGGCATTAACATTGTTTACATACATTGTTTACAGAATTCCCCAATTGGCTTATTAGTTGTTTCTTTATAATGCCCTTTAGATAAAATTTCCTTCAAATGGACTTTCCAATCCTCTAACTTATGTTTCTATGGTAGACATGCATGTAGTTTTCTTCTTGTGTTTTTCAAATGTATGTACAACCTTTTTCAAATTCTTCTCATATCTAACAGATATGTAAAGTAAGTATAAATAAAAAAGAGATGTTTCCACCAATGAAAGGTTTACACCTCATTACCAACCACTATGAACTCCTAGAATCTATCAACTAGTGTCATCTGAACACATGAGACAATAACAAATAAGTTGGAAGAGTGTCATGGAAGTGCAAAGAGGCAGATGAGGTAGATGAAATACCTATCCTATCATTTGAGGGAAATCTGTATGATAAGGGAATAACAAATATCTCTACTACAATGATAAGGTGATTCTTTGGCAATCTAATACCTGTTCCTATTAGCATCCAATTGTGCTATGAGATAAGCTGTGACATCTCAAAGCCCTTGAAAAGGAGCTATTAGATACTACATACTTTTGAGTATCAATAAATCTTGACTATTTATTTTTCCCTACCAAGGCGATAAGGTGGTGGCAATTAAAGTGATACAGTAGAACACATCAACCATTGTACTATCATTAGTCAACAGGTAGTGTCTCCAGATGAAAATCTCTCTAACAAATAAGCTACATGTTTCAGAATCTCATATCTAAGGAAGGAATGTTCAAAGAAGCAATATCAAGTCTCTCTGATCTCATAATACACTGGACATCTAAAGATGAAGTTCTATGTTATCTCTACATCCAGGCTCCAGCGAGAATTTCCTTGATCACAACAAATTTATCACTCTAACTCCACTCTCAGCCAGTTAATACAAACTCTCAGTTGTCCTAGCATGTAATTCATACCATGAGATCAATTGTTAGATGTACTTAAAAGTATAATACTCAAGCATTGGTCCAAAATACTCTAAAATGAATCATATTGTAGGTTTAATAATGGCATTACAGAGTAATACTTTCGATGAGATATCCTGAAGAACTACTGAAAGCATTTGCTCTCTAGTATTGCTAGGAATACACATATTTTGACTAAGCATGGTTGGGTACATGTTGATGTCATGAATTTTTCCTCAAGGAAATGTTAACTTTTCCACACAAGTGAATAATAATAAAATTGACCCTTATAGATTTACCAAATGTTATGCATCCCAGAGGTGGAGCAAGGCGATAAGAGCTGAACTAATCTTCTAGGTGAGAGGAAAGACACCAAACCTTTTCTTGAGAGTTTTAGATTGTATTCTTAACATATCATGCTCCAATGACAAATCCATCATGTTAAAGCATATGATTTATTGCAGACAGAATTCCCTCAATCTGCGTCCAACCTAAGTTTAGCACCCATCCCTTACTCTTTGCAAGATTTTTTAGATTTGTCTCCTTTCTTCATGAGATCCATGCCATGGACAATTTAACAGAGTGGAATAGATATCCCATACTAGGCGCTTCATTCCTCAGAGGACATTGCCTCCATGGATCTCCCAAACAAAAGATAGTGTTCGTTCTTGAAGGCTTCTTCACTCCTTCAAATCCATAGGCATATCTCTTCCACTCTGTTAAACCCTCTCCATAAAATATGACCACTAAAGTCTCAGAAGAAACCTATTAAAACCCATTAATGGACAGGAACAAGGTGCATATTGAACCCTCTCACACTTTACCCAGCTATTCATTATTCATTAGTTTATTTAAAAGCCCTTCAAGAAACTCCTTTCGGTGCAAGATAAATTACTCCTAAAATATGTAACTTTGCTACTTATTAATGGAAAGGAACAAGGTGCATATTGAACCCTCTCACATTTTACCCACTTACCCAGCTATTCATGATTCATTAGTTTATTTAAAATCCCTTCAAGGAACTCCTTTCGGTGCGAGATAACTTACTCCTAAAATATGTAACTTTGCTACTTATTTTATCATTAGAACTATTACTTCAAATATATGAAAATTTTAGTTAATTCCTATGCCCAATGGCTTCATAAGAATGCATAGATACAACCATCTCTATATCAAAATGTCACATGAATCCACCCAGAAGCTTTTAATTAAGAATCTTCTCTAGGAATAATCAAGCCTATCATAAATGTCAAACAAATGAAACCACATATTGAGAGCAAGAATGAGAATTATTACGCCAGAGGAGATGAAATGGTGAAGTTATTCAAAGCACTGGATCCATAGTGTAGAGGCATCTGTCTTCCCTTTCCAAAACATTTATTTGCAAATTCTTGCAAGGTAAAACCTCACCAAAAGAGTACTCCAGTCTCTCTATACTGCACACATTACAGATCCTAAAAGTTATTGCATACTAACGAGATCATATGCATACATTACAGAGACGCATATGTAGAACCATGAAGGTATTTCATACTAATGAAATCCTATGTATTAAGGACAAATATTTACCTGGGAAAATACAACATCCTGAATACTTAGAGCTGCAGCAGATCCAACGCCAATAGCCTCCTCTCCGATGGAGGTCAAATAAAACGAAATCTTGCCTTGTCTATGTGCTTCATAAAATATGGTATCCATAACTCGAACACTCACCATGTCATTGTATATTTTTAGTGCAAATTCTTTGTCAACCTGTTTATAGAAAACGAACCATTATGAACTGGCCAACAACCAAGACCAAAGATATCAACAGCGAAATCATCATCGACAACCATTTTCAACAACTAAGGGTGAGATAGATTTGCTATAGATTATAATTTTTCAAGGGAGCAAACCTCTTCCAGGTTAGTCTGTGAGATTTGGAGACCATGGTCGTCTAAAAATATGTAATAGGAGGCTGCTTTGTACGATGTTTCTGCTAAAAAATCCATCTGGTATGCATATCTCACTTTCCTTGTTCCAGTATCGTCAAACTAGCCAATTGCAACAAAAAAATGAAAGAAGTAACCATTAGAAACAAACGAACCAAGCATACACATAAATATGTAGATCCACTAAAGAAAGCTTGACTTTTAGGCCTGTTCAATATAATATCTAGGAGATAAATTAAAATAATAGCATACATGTGTTTCATCCTCAGCCGGCTGTCTAACTGTTATTGTTAAGTTGTTTTCTCGATGCAGTATATAATAGCCTGTGCTTGTTGGACATTGTGATAGCAGGCCACAGAGACAGGGATTCCCAGTTACTAGATGGCCTGGATATATCAGTAAGACCATGTTTAACAGAATCACAAACAGATGGCCTTGCTGCAACCTGCAAATAGGTTGGCAGAACCCAGTTCAGCCGAGTAGCAAATCTTCTTAGACATAACAGGGACGCTCTCATGGTGGAATGAATTCAAATTGAACTCCCCAAAACTACAAAAGAAGGAGGCTTGTGAAGGTATTTCTATCATTGGAGGAGGGGCAATTTTATAAGGTATGTCGTGCCTTCTCATGCTTATGATATGTGTTGTCCATTGCTACGTACCCTTGGAAGCATGTACATTGCTACATTTAAGCAGGCAGTCTGGTGACAGGCAAGGACGTGAAAAAATGTACATTTGCTACATTTGGGTAGACAGTTAAGTGAAATCATGCGGTAGAGAGTTAATGGATCCTACTCCATGCCTAAAACAACATCCATTTATTTACTGAAGGGTGGAGTTGAAACTTATTAATGGTAGGCATGGATGGCTTGTATTTTTCTTTGGTAGCCCATAACAATAGCATTGAGAGCTCTTTCATGTAAAGCGAATATGGGCATGTTCTAAGGATGCTTGGTTTGATGCAGCCCTAAAATTAATAAAAGTAAGTCATAGCAGCAGCAGAGACAAAAAAATTATAAGTTCTGGGAAAGAAACATCCCCAGGTTGGTGACAAGGAATATGGTGAACTGCACGACAGAGTCAAGAATGAAAAAGGTGGAATTTTTCCAAATTTGTCAACTGGCAAAGATAATTAAGAGAAACTTCCAAGCAATTCACCAACAAAGATAATTTAGAGAAAAGTGAATGTAGCACTTTTTTCACTGGTGCAACTCTCTGAATGTAGCACTTTTCTCACTGGTGTAATTCCTCCTAAATTTGGAAATTTGAAAGTTCAAAATAATAGCAATTTCCAAGTTTCCATAGAACTAAAGAAGTGTGTCATCAATGATTAAGCCGCTTCATGATGTAAGAAAATGAGACCTACTTGAACCCTAGCCGTATTTGTCCCTTGTTGAGGTTTCCATAATGATCTATTGTAGCATAGCCTGTGTTGAGTTTTAATGCGGTCTTGCACCTCATAAGACCATTATAGATTCATCAACATCACACTTATATATTTAAGTTAGCCAATTTTTTGCATCAAATTTTCACTTTCATGAATTTAGGTTATCATTTACTACAAGGATGCACAAGGATAATTCTAGCTTTATAGAAATCCTCTAGTACATATATGTAACAAACTTTTGCCCCTTCAAGATATGCAGTCCCCAAAGAGATGAAATTCCCTTGCAAGATTGTTAGGCATTAGATAGTTGTTGGTTGTTCTTGCTTTCTTCTTATTTTCTAAATCCTTGTTTTTAGAATTCTTATTTTCATTATAGAAATGAGGTTCTTTGCAATGCATTCGCTCTATTTATCTTCTAATTTTTTTATTTTAAAAGAGAACTTTTTTGAAAATGGGGTTTTAAATGCATGGTTAACAAATCTTTCTAGTTTTCAATTACAAATGGAACATTGGAACATGATTACTCGTGGTACATGGTTATTTAAAAATGGTACACAACTATTCAGTTGTGCCCATAATTATACTATACTGGTTGTTACATGGTATTTCATCACGATAAGCCATAGGAAATTATACCTTAGGGTGATGTATTAAGTTGGAGAGCATTCTAAACACAGCCTGATCATGGTGAAGTCCAGAAAGGTTACAGCACAAAATGATTTGTGGAAATAGTTAGCTCTAGTTATATGTGTGTATATTTTCTACTCTGATTGGTGAGACATTTGCTTAGGATTTTAATGTGTGTGTGTGTGATGTCTTACAAGTATTTACTACATGTCAAGGTAATAGAAATCCTGCTAGGTTATGAAATGAGTCGAGCTTATGTGTGAGAGGCTCCCAGATACTAGAATCTAGAGAGGCATCTTCTAGTAACTATATGGTAAAGGAGGGGTGTTGCATATAGCTTATCTTTCAGTATATAAGCATTAGTGTTGACCATACAGTGCCAACCATTGGAGGAGAAGCATGGTGAGAAGTTTGGCCAGTAATACAATTTTCCTATAGGTGCAACAATGTGCAAGCAATGTTGGATTTAATCATCTCATACCCTAGTTGTTTGGTAGGCATGCATACATGCCAACACTATAATTATCACTCTCTTCTTTGCACTTGTGTTTTCGGTCTGAAATAGGTCCTAACATAATAGAACTTAGAAGACTACATTGCATGCATTTTGTTACATTGTTGTGAAACTCGCATCTCATTCTTGTCAATCCAGGGAAAATATGTCACAAAACTACTCTTGGAATCATATGGGAAATAGGAATGCTTGTCTAAAGAAATTTACAGCATATAACTTTTCACTTGCATCTTTGGATCACATCAGTGTGTATGACTTTTAAATAAGTACAGTGCAGTATTTTATCCTACGCTTGGATTGTTTTTTACCATCTATTCCTCTTCAAGATTCATGTTGTGTATGTATCCTTAAAAAAAATTAATCCAATCAGGAGGCCAATTGCCATACCAGTTTCTAAGGAATTCATATAAAAGATGCAGAAACGAAACTGCAACTGTTGACATTAAAAACATACAAAATAATGATCTTTGCTAACCTAGAATTTGGTGAAAAAAACTCCTCAAACCTGGAATTTTGAAATACATGACTCCTTATGCTAAGATGACAATACCCAGAAATCATACACAATTATGGGGGGAAAACCATCAATACCATTTAAATAAGAGAAAGAAAACTATATAAAAATCCATTTTAATTGAACTTGTCTGCAAACACTTTAATCATTCAAAAAAATATCTACATTCACCACATAATATTATAGAAGTATTGGTTAAACTTACATATCAAAATTATGGGCAATCTTTTCAATAAAGTATGCTTGGTGTGGATACAATGAACCAATAATTCTTTCAACAACAACATATGTTCCCACATTGAAGTAAGGAATGTATGATGCAATGCTGCACAACCCTCTCCAGCCATTTTATGGTTGTCCATTATGCTCACCACCTACATCAGCTAGAGTAGATGGACCTGCTCTACATAAAGTTCCATGCATCATTTATCACTTTGCAGGATGTAAGTTCCTAATAATGCATCCTATAGAATTGTGAAAAAGCATAATTATTCACCTATAATGAACTCAACAAATAATAGTTCATCATGTCAGAGTAGAATATTAGCAGTAAACTATTTCAGTGCAAAACCATTACAATACAGTCCGTGGAAAATCAGAGATTCCCAAGGAGATAATGTTAATTTTCACTCCATGTATGTGACACAATGTCCCTAAGGTAAAAATGGAGAAAAGACTAATATTATTCAAGCTCTATATGTAACCATAAGAATAGTAGGAATAGGTCATATTACACCTCAAAATGCATTCACATGCATTTGGAGGCATTATTTCCAGCAATGCAAATTTGTGTGAGCTTGCTGGCCTACCTTAGCAGCTAAGGCAACACATTAGGGGCTATTTTGACATTTTATTATGCATACTTTACAGATAGATTTTGAGCAAAATTTGGAAAAATCAGATCCTGCAAAGATTGCTGTATAGGGATACAAATGAAGGAATTATGTAGACATGCTATCCCTATTACAGAAGTCATATGAAGACCAGCCTATGCAGAGAAGCAATGAAGCTTTTTTAGGTGAGCTAATATGAGGATTTTGCTGCATCCTGGATATCTACAAATCAAGAATGGTGAGAGCTCATCCTCTTGGAATAAGAGGGATAATGGATTTTGTGTAGGGTGCATGTCAACATCTACAGTTCCAAAGTTGAATTTGAAAAACTGCCCTATTGTATTCAAGATGAGGCTGCAATACAAGAGGTTTTTCAGGAGGATTGCAGTGAAAGTTTCCTAAGGTATTGTCTGCTTCAGCTCCATTTTATAACTATCTTTCAATCTCCATCGACCAGATTCAACCACAAACTATGTAGGTGTGCTAATGAAACTAATTAGTCCAAATTAAAAGCATGAAATTGTGTCATTGAATAAAACAGGGCACACTGACTATTATTTCATCACCTATATTCCTCTGGTTGGGATGGCCATTTGTGCTCCTCTCGTATGGAAAGAGGAAAAAAGTGGTGTAAAATGTAATCCCCCCAGTTGAGAATAGTGCCTTTCTGCACACCAATTCAACTGCCATATCCAACATAAGTTAAAGGATCATTTGTGTGCTTCTGCTTCTCCTCTAATGGTAGATCAAAGAGCTCTCTTGATACCTCACGTCCGACGATGAGAAGCTCTAGAGAAACTCCATGGTTTATCAGTTAGAAGCATCCCCAGTCTCTATATGCATCTAATATTTCCTCCACAGTCTTTCTCCATCGTTCGTCACAAAGATCGGAGATATCTATGACGACTATCTCCTCTTCCACAAGCTTCTATTATGAGCATTTCTCATCATCAGGTCTCATGTATCTCGAAGGCACACAATTGATGCCACTCTGTGCAAGACACTAGACACTCTAGATTTGTTCAGGCCATTCCATTGGAAAACAACCTGAAAAAGCTATCCACTGCTAAATTAAGACAATTGCTAGTGGATTTATCATACAGCTTTCACTTCCTAGCCATCAGAGCGTATACAATGTATATATACCTTAACCTTCATGGAAATTTTTTTTGGGACATTTATCCAAACAAACACAAACAATGTGTAAAGATTTGAATCTATCGACGAAGCAATCCACTCAAGAAAAAAAATTAATATTTATATTTTTTTTAAGACAAAGAGTTAAGCGAAGTATTGGAATAGAAATAAAAAAAATAAGCTCCTTGCAATAAGCTCTTGAACAATACCACAATCTTTTGGAATTCTTGAAGGTTTGTAGATGATTGTTCTATATAATAATTCCCTTGAAGGACTTCCTCCTAGAGACCTGATTCATTTGAAAAACCTGATTAATGTCAATTTCTAGAACAACAAATTGAATGGAAGCATAATTCCTCTTTGTGGTTCAAGTTTTCTCAAAACATTGGACTTGACAAATAATATTTTTTTCACGGGAAATCCCGTCCCAATTGGTTGATTCTGGAGGTTTAAGCTGTCTTCGACTAGGTAAAAATGGATTGAACAACAACATTCCTAAAGAGATTGGCCAGATGTTGGAACTCAATCTATTGGAATTATCTTGGAATAAGCTCACTGGTGGGTTACCTGCGGAGCTTTCTAAGTGCACGCATCTGAGTCATCTGGATCTGAATAATAATCATTTCTCTGGACCTATCCCGGGATGGTTTGGTGATTTTTGCAGGATTGGAAAGATAAAACTCTCCTTCAATAAATTTAATGGAATAATTACATCCCGGCTTGGGAATTGTACCAGTTTACTCACTCTTGCTCTTGACAATAATAAGATTTGGGGTAGTTTACCAAGGCAGCTGGGAAACCTTGTTTCCTTGAATGTTCTCTATTTGCAGAAGAATAACTTTTCTGGACTAATCCCTTCTTATATAAAAAACTATGAAAAAATTTATGACTTGAGGCTCTCATACAATTCTTTGACATGCTCAATTCCAGTGGATATTGGAAAGATTGGTAATCTACAAGTCATGCTAGACTTGAGTGGTAATTTTTTGTCTGGAAGTATTCCTTTTTCACTTCGGGATTCAATGATGCTTGAATTTCTCAATCTCTCCAATAATCAACTTAGCAGTCAAGTTCCTAATGAGATTGGGGATCTTAGAAGCTTGGCTGAGTTGAACTTATTCAATAATTTTCCCCAAGGACAGTTGCCATTGAGTGCTTTCAAATGGCATTGGATCTCTTTTGTGGGAAATCCTGGACTCTCTGGAAATCCGTTGGCTCCCTACTCATAGGTTTCATTGGAATCTTCAAGATCTGGAAGGAATCAACTAACAAAGAGAGCAGTAGCTAGCATCTCTATTGCAATTGTATTGAGTTTAATCCTTTTGGGTGGCATTATGTTCTTGGTTTTCTTGAAAATTTATGCTATTTGGGCCAAAGTGATTTCTTCCTCTAGCTCAGTTTACCATGGGCATGACTTTGAATTGAACAACGAAGAATGTAAACGGACATTTGAAAGCATGGTTGAAGAAATATACATAACTCAGGATGATTATAACACATGGTCTTCTGAGAACCATAATTTACCCTAAAGAATACATATATTCCAAAAGAGCCACAGGGAAGAAATAAGTTTGCAAAGTGAGAATCATGCTGATGGAATATGTCCTTGAAGGAAAGGACATTTTTGTGTCGGGCTTCATAACTTTTTTGGATTGCAGACAGTTTTAATTGAGAAAAATATCTACAAGGGATGTATGCTTTGATGAGATCATTGTAACAAGATTATTCATTTGTGCTGACTGATAGCACTGAAATGTTTCAGGTATCATTCATTGTGGAACTGATCTTGGCATTATAGTCTCATCACTTGCCATAACTACCAACTATATCTGTTTATGGCCTCACAGTCGAATTTCTTGGAGCAGAAGAAGATATTCTACTAATAATGTTCCTCACATAACCTGTTCAGTTGCCTTTAGCATTTCAAGTGGGAGAAGCTATTTAGTTTTTGAGGATCCCTGGTACCAGACATATGGGAAAACAACATTAAAGCAGCTACTCAAACTTCAAATTATCTACAACACCTCCCAAATTGCATACCCCTCAGCTGCAAGCTAGTACCACACAATCAACTTGAATAGCAGAGATGAATTACAGACTAGTACCACATGACTTGGATAGTAAATAGGGAGTGCGCCCCTCTCATGGAATCAATATTTGTGGCAACTATGTATTGTACCAGAGCGTCCTCACAAAAATGGTGTTTTCAACATGGAGTGTCCATTCTACAGATGTCATTCTACTTGTACCTAGGACAACTATAGAGGGGTTCAATGGGGTGGGTATTAGGCGGGACCTGACTATTAAGAAAGAAAATTCGTGGGCTCCAGTTCCAGATCAATTTGCGGGTGGTCGGTTGGATCGACATATCTTGAGTCCCACGAGCTAGTAACCTGGCGCATAGACAAGCGAGCACACAAGACGAGGTGATGTCGAGAGTTGATTCGATGCCTAGGGTCAGTGTCAATTCCCGGGATAAATGATAAAAATTCGCAGTAAAAAGAAACTTATCTATGATTTTAACCTAGCTACCTACTCTTCAGGAAAAATTTACCAATTCGCACTAAATCAAGAAACTTTCAGTATTATAATCGGGAAAACTTTATCAGTTCACATTGAACCAAGAAACTTACCTGGGATTTTTTAAGGAAAGAAGGAGATGTTGACTCTAGAGCTATAGAATTCGTGGCCCATCTCTTCATGAGCCTCCAGGTTCTCTCCAGTGTTTTTTTATCTTTGCAACGATGGTAATACCGAAATTTCAAACCATCAACCGTGGTAAATATCCATACTAATATCCTCAACGATATCGCAGTTTGGATAGGCTATTTGGCACCAACGAGCTAAGTAGTCATTAATGGAATTAGAGGATGAAATATCCATGGGGTTCAGGAAAATCTGCCATCATGCCCTAACAGAGGTGGGTGGAGAGTAGGGTGGCAGAATATATATTTTTCTTTTATTTTTATTATTTTATTATATAAATTATATAGATTTTTCTTTATATATAAATTATATAGGTTTTTTTTGTTTTTGTTATATATATTTTTGTTTTATTTTTATTATTTTATTATATAAATTATGCTAATTGGGTATATATTATATTTTTTTTAATAATTATCGTATAAGTTGTTTAGTTTTATAAATGGAGTAGTCTACGGAGTCGACGACTTGGCCCGGAAGCCGGTCGTAGTCGCCAGTTCTCGGCCAAATCATCGACTCGGACTGGTACGAAAATATGATCAATACTCTTCGAGACGGCGACTAGCGATAGCCACAGATGAGGGCCCTACATCCCCTTGAGAACCGGCCATTCGAATGTGCCTCCACGTAAACTTACCAAATGCATCCAATGCATGGCCAAAAAAACACATCAACTTTAGATCTGTGGATTGAAAGTATCATTCGACCCCTGCTCTACAATGACATTTGCAACAAGTAAACCTCCTTGCAAAGTTTAATCACTTCTTCTAATGTCTGCTTCAGTTTTCCTTTAGAGCGTGTGAGGAATGTTAATGTTCAAAAACCAATGACCTTTGCAAATAGTGGCATTGTAGGAGGGTGCTCATGCTTTTCCTAGGATGAAAGATCAAAATGCATATGGTTATGAGCGCATAGGATGGAGATGGTGATAATTGTGAATATAAATTGGAAGCAGTAACTTCGGTAGTATTGAGACCTGTAAAAATCCATAACAACTGTTTATTGATTGGAGTGATGAACATGATCAAAGCAACAAGAACCATACCTTTGAAGCGCTCCGACTGGTCACTGCGAGCTCCTGAACCGACCTATCATCTGAAAAGATAGGGTATCGAGTGCAAAAAATAGGGGAGTAGGGGTCGAATGATACCTTCATCCCACAGATCCAAAGTGGACGTGTTTTTTTTCCATGCATTGGATGCATTTGGTAAGTCTACGTGGAGGAGGTGCATTCGAATGGTCAGTTCTTGAGGGGATGTACGAATAATATGGTTCTTCTAGCTAGGTAACAATATGGTACTGGTTCTAGTACCTAATTCGTAATTGACGTAGGAACCTAATTTTCCTTTGGGATGCGCTTAGTCGGGTTTGTTTCAATGGTGTAGCAGGGGTAAAGATGGTTAGAAAATTCACGCAGTTGGTTTGGTGGATCTCTGAAGATCGAGGTGCATGGCACTAATATTATTAATAGAAGGTGTTATAGTTTACAAATTTTAATTTACACTTCATTGTCAATTTTGCAATTTTTCATGACACAATTAAAAATGATTAACATAAATGACTAATTCATATTCTTCTAAATAGTCATTTTTTATGCCATGACTAAATTAGTTGTTTATGTTAGTCATTTTTAATTTTTTCACTTATTATCTAGTCATATTTGTTAACTGGTGACTAAATTAGTCGTTAATTTTAGTATTTTATAGTTGGATCAATCAAAATTTCTCATATTTAGTAGTAAATCACTTGAAAAACCTATGGTGACTAGAATTTTTAGTCACCTAGTAGCTAATTCCTCATTTTGTACTAGTGTTATAAGACCCAAAAAATGGGTTTTGCCTCTTATTCCATAGCAAGAAGCTTATAATTTAATGAAAAATTCCTTACATAATGATCTTTTTCACAATTCCAAAAAGAGATGGGATAACCTTTTTCCTTAGGTACTTTCAATTGGTTTTCAGTTTCCTTGCAAGTATTGTTGAATGACTTTGTATTTTTTGTGCCCTTATTATTGTTCTTGTCAACCTGTTTCTCTCATTGAGCATTCTTATCTTCCTTTGTACCACACTTTCTTTGTACATTGTATTCCAACAACTTGTGTACTATGGCTATGACTACTACAAGGGTTTGCACATTTTAGTGTTTTAGGTTAGTCTGTTCCCAAGGTTGGAACCACTTCATAAAGTGGAAAAACCTATATTCTTATGTTATGCACTTTATATCCAACATAAGGACATAAGATTCTATCCTTTATGTATACTTAAGAGTCAATAATTGATTCCATATGATCCTGGATTGGTTCCCTTTCTCAAACTCAGCCTTTAGGGTTTCTTTAATGTTTTACTTTCTTAGATATAATTTTTTTACACCATGCCTAGTTTCCAAGTCATCCACTATGTTTTTCCACAAGACCTTCACAATACCTATTAAAAGAATCACAACATCATTCACCTTCGATTAATCTTAGCTTCTACTCATCTACTCCAAGTATTTATCAATATCTCAATATTATTTAGTTACAAAGTATCTTAACATTGTGGGTGCCATAATATGGTTTTGGATCCTTGATATTTATCCTCAGAGGAGATAACAAACTATTCTCATTGGAAACACCTTGTTTCAATAGGTTAATCTTTTCCTCTTGATCTCTTACATTCCCCACACAAATATTCAACAAGTCTTCAATAATTGGTGTTCTATCATTCACATTGATTTTTTGAGTTAGTGCTTTAGTAAGCATGTTTGTGGTCTCTTGGGACTTTGACACTACTTGATTGCAAAATTTGTGCATGCTGGTCAACTCTACCTCCAAGGCATATTTCTTCTTATGATGCATGCCTATTGTTGATGAAATTGTCATTGATGCCAACATGGACTGCCAGTGGCCCTACAGATTGTCATTGATTCCACCAAGTCCCACTTGTAGTGCCTTGGACCCCTTGCAATGTGGGTTTGAGCCTTGGATCCCTTATAGAGTGGTTTTGTTCCTTGAATCACCTTGTACCTAGTTGACAAGGTCCATATACCCACAAGGAAGGATCTTGAATCCACCACCTTGTTGAAGATGTTGAAGACCCTGGAGATGGTGTTGAAGCCCCTATGGATGATGGAGAATCCCTAGATGGGTTGGAGAATCATTAATGACCCATTTTGTGGTCATTCATGCTCTAATGGTGTCATGGTACCTAAGGAGAAGTCCTAGAAACCCCACAGATGATATCATGATGAATCCTAACCCTTGGAAGTCTCCTAGAATGATTGAGGTGGTTGAATAAGCCCATAAATCCCCTTGGAATGTCAAAGAATCCTAGTTCTTTATGAAGAATACTTGAAGGAGTCCTTGGACCCACACTTGATGGTGTAATGATCTTGCAACCCTTATTGTTGTCATAGAGCTATTGTATGATGATGATGACCTTGTATGGTGTTTCAAATGCTATGGATCCCCTGATGAAGACCTTGATACCATTGAAAAGTTCATGGATCCCACTACTTGCACTTGACATGGTTAGATGGCATGATGATGTGGTCTTTGATGAATTAATGAAGTCATGGAACCTTGTGAAGACACTGATTCCAATTGCTTGCACTTGATGTGGTTAAGTCACCCACACACATATTGGCTTGATGATGGTCCATTTAGTGACAATATTGAAGCCCATGATGGCACCTTGCACATGGCATTCCATTAAAATCCCTAGTGGCTTGATGCAACCCTATGAAAATGTGGAGGACAATCCCATGAATTTTAAATGTTGTGGTTGACTTTGAATGATATTAAAAGAAAAATAATAAAAATACATAAGGTTGACCATTGAGGTGGTAAGAAAAACAATAAAAATACATAAGGCTGAATATTGAGGTGGTAAGAAAATAATAAAAATACATAAGGTTGACCATTGAGGTGGTAATAAAAATGATACAAGTACATAAGGTTTACCATTAACATAGTAATAAGTTTAAAGTCAAAAATAAAATTCAAATTAATAAAAATTCTTACTTTTGAAGACAAGTCGGGAAGCATGAAACATGTCCACTTTAATGTCTATATAAACACATCCAAAAAAAATCAATGATGGATGTAGATAAGTGAATTTGTGGAGATTGGTCTGATTTTTTTTCGCAACAACAAAGGAGTAGTTCGTTTTTACAAAGAAATGTTTGGGCATCTTCACTAAAATTGGCATAACTTTCTCATACGGAATCAGTATTACAAAATTCTTAGATCGTTGGAAATATTGTTACGAGGGATATGTGATGACATGATATAGAGTTTAAATTGGTTTGTCTACTATTTATTCATCTTTTTATCTTCGGAAAGGTATGGTTCATTCTTCCTGGTTTCTCTTGTGATGGAACATGTCTCGCATGGATAGAGTTCATCTTTGATCTTAGTATGTGAGCCTCTATATTTTATATATATATTTGAAGCCATTGTGGAGGATATGATGATGATATTGCACACCTTTATGCTACGATATGATACACTTTATCATGATAATGCATGTGATAATGATGTACACTCTATGATGTTGTTGCACTCCTATAGAATATGATGTACATGCGAACCATATTGTGATGATGCTCTCCTATGCACTATGATGTATAATTGATGATGCATACAGATTGCACACTAAGATGATGATGCTGCATATTTAATGATTATACATATTTGATGATGAGGATGCATACCCTATGACGATGATGCATACCTATGATGATGATGCATGACGATGCATGACTTATGTTTAGCGAAAGCATAACAAAATTACTTGTTAAGTAATTGTGTATGATGAGGTGTACAATGATGTACATGAGTAGTGTATGGTATTGAAATGACTTATTAGTATATATTGATGACTCAGCAGATGACCAGTAGCAGAGATGAGCAGCAATGATGAGCAACAAAGATGAGCAGTAGTGATGAGCGACAATGATGAGCAATAGTGATCAAAAGCAGTGATGAGCAATAGAGATGAGAAGCTATGATGAGAAGCAGTTTTGAGAAGCAATGATGAATAGAGATTGATGTGTAGAGCATAGTTTGGTTGTGCAGTAGAGCCATATGATTGCTTTCAAGAAGAATCTTGCACTTGAGGATTGGACTCCTCAAACCATTCTTAGTTGGAGCAAAGAAAACCAGGCTCAATCCTGTTATAAGAGTTGGTGCTCTTTTCATAATTTGATGTTTATTGTATCGAGAATAGTGTTGTCTTCCATGTACAATAAATAAAGATCAAAATTACATACATTCTTGTGTCTCTTTTGATGTGATGTTGTGCTTATGACTCATGATGGATTTAACTATGCAATTGATGACATAATGATTGATATGATCTGATTGATTAAAAATAAGGTAAAAGTTTATAATTTCTCTCACACTTATTCACTCCCCTCTTAGAGTAGCCATTGTGTCCAACAATTGGTATCATAGCAGGCCTTCATCACAATCCTAGCAAGCTTGAAGGAGATCTGTGGAGACACAATGGAAGAAAAGGAAGAGTCATCAAGGAATGGCATGCCAATACTTGATATGTCAAATTATTTCAGTTGGAGGAGAAAAATTAAGGCTTATTTGAAGAACTTCCGTGTTTGGGATATTGTGATCAATCAACCCACTTCATCAAACAAGAAGGGAAAATCAGTTGCGAAGAAGGAAGCAAACATGGACAATACTACAGCCTTGAAGTTCCTCATGGATGGACTTCCCATATCATCGAAGGAAAGTGTAGGGAAATACACTTCATCCAAATACCTATAGTTCAAGTTGGAAAGCGAGTATTAGAAGGCAAGACCAGAACCTAAAAATACAGATCAGGAATCAGAAGACAATCCCCCTAAAGAGGTCAATCAAGAAAAGGAATCCAGTAAAGTTATGGACTCTTGTGATTATAATGATGGCTTGTGCTATGAAATTGAAAAGGTTCTTACAGATGATGATGAAGGGATATCAAATGTTGCACATGAGATAAATCTCACATTTTTGAATATTGATCTCAGATCCAATTGGTCTCTGAACACAGTAAATTTAAACCATAATGACTTCACTAAGTTCAAAAAGAAAATATTGGACTCCTTGAATGAATATCAATAAAATACCATGACAGTGAAAGTGTTTCTTGTGAAGATCAAAACAACGACAAAGAGTTGTGGGACAAGGATGCTAAAATTGAACAAATAAATACTGAATTGATTAGTCAAAAGGAAGAACCAAAAGAGCCTACTGAAGTGCTTGAAGAAAATAGAGAGGTCAATCAGGATCTGAAGACTCAGCTAGAGGAAGCCAAGAGGATAGAAAAAATCCTAAAGATTCAGCTGGAAGAAAAGGAGGAGACTATACAGGATCTGGAAATGGAGTTAGTTGGTCTCAAGAAGAAAGATGAGAATAACGATTCTTTTTTCAAGTTCAAGGACAATTCAGTTGTCCTAGATAATATCTTGGATTTCCAAATATCTCCATGTGGTAAAATTGGTCTTGGTTACAAGAAGGACAAAGAAAAATGTGAATATGACACTTGGTCTCCGAAGACTCCAGAAGCAGGTCCATCAACATCCAAAGATGCTCCCCATGCACCTGCACATGACAACAAAGACCCTGGTAATTCAAGGGTGCATCAAGAAGCAAGATCTATTCCTCAAGGCAAGTTCATAAAATAAACAACTCCAAGACCTAGGTATGAAAGTGGTTTCAATGGTTATTGTTATTTTTTTTCTAACTTTGGTCATAAGGCTATGGATTGTATATTCTATGGAAGAAGAAGGGATGGAAGCCCCAATGTCTTAGTTAGATGCTATACATGTAATCAAGTCAGACATGTTCCTGCCACATGTCACACATTGAGATGTTACACCTGCAGCGGGTTTAACCACAAAGCCTAAGAATGTGCAAGTCAAAGAAGTCAATAAAGAGGGATTCCTTCATATACATCAGCAAGAATATTTGAAGATCAAAAGATAAATTCTTACAGTCAGGGACACTCTCAGGCATGGAGACATGAAGTTGATCAAAGAAGTGTTGGAATTTCCAGCAGCTTAGTCAGGTGTTGGACATCAAACAATGTTGGTCACATTGTTGCACATTGTCGTATGATGAAGTGTTATAGTTCTGGTGGAGAGCAGTTGTAGATAGGAGAGGTTGATCAAAGTAGCGAGGATGGATTCCATGTGGCAATTCAAGTGTAAGGTCTCTCAAATACCTTAGCACACATTGAGTTCATGAGGCTGGAGAATGAACTCAAAGGAGAAAGGATGACTACTTCAGGTATACAAGCATGTCCTAGGATCATGCATATTGATAGGGGGAGCAATGATTAGTTATCAGTGATTTTGGATACAGGTATGTGGAAATGCTTTTCCATTGATTCCAAAGGGGGAGAGATGAAGACAAAAGGGGAGCATGCTCACAGGGGGGACATGATTTTTTGTCATCAATGAGAAATGAGGATATTGTTGATGAAATTGTCATTGATTCCAACATGGACTTGCAGTGGCCCTAAATATTGTAATTGATGCCACCAAGTCCCACTTCTAGTGCCTTCCACCCCTTGTAATGTGGGTTTGAGCCTTGGATCCCTTACAGAGTGGGTTTGTTCCTTGAAGAACCTTGTACCCAGTTGACAAGGTCCTTGTACCCACAAGGATGGATCTTGAAGCCACCACCTTATTGAAGATGTTGAATACCCTGGATATGGTGCTGAAGTCCCTGTGGATAATGGAGAATCCCTATATGGGTTGGAGAATCATTAATGGCCCATTATGTGGTCATTCATGCTCTGATGGTGTCATGGTACCTCAGGAGAAGGCCTAGCAACCCCATAGATGATGTGATGATGAATCTTGACCCTTGGAGGTATCCTAGTATGGTTGAGGTGATTGAATAAGCCCATGAATCCCCTTGTAATGTCAAAGAAGACTCTTTTTTCATGAAGAATACTTGAATGATTCCTTGGACAAACACTTGATGGTGTAATGATCTTGCAACCCTTATTGTTGTCATGCACCTCTTATATGATGATGATTACCTTGTGTGATCCTTAACATGCTATGGAACCCATGGTATGATGAAGAAGCCCATGGAACCCCTAATGAAGACCCTGATACCCTTGCAAAGTTCATAGATCCCACTACTTCCACTTGACATTGTTAGATGGCATGATGATGTGGTCTTTGGTGACTTAATGAAGTCATGGAACCTTGTGAAAGCCTTGATTCCCATTGCTTGGAATTGATGTGGTTAAGTCACCCACACACATATTGGCTTGATGATGGCCCATTTAATGAAAAGCTTGAATCCCATGATGGAACCTTTCACATGGCATGCTATTAAAATCCCTAGTGGCTTGATGCAACCCTATGAAGATGTGGACAACACTCTCCCATGAATTTTGAATGACGTGGTAAGAAAATAATAAAAAAATACATAAGGTTGACCATTGAGGTTGACTATTGAGGTGGTAAGAATTTTTAAGTCAAAAATAAAATTCAAATTAATAAAAATTCTTACCTTTGAATACAAGTCTGCCAACATGAAACATGTCCACTTTAATGTGTATATAAACACATATAAAAACACTCAATGATGGATGTAGAGAAGTGGATTCGTGGATATTATTCTGAGGTTTTTTCGCAATAGCAAAGGACCAGTTCATTTGTACAGAGAATTTTTTGGGCATATTCACTAAAATTGGCATAACTTTCTCATACAGAATCATAATTACAAAATTTGTATCTCGTTGGAAAGCTTGTTATGAGGGATGCATGATGAAATGATCTAGAGTTTATTTTTTATTTTCTACTATTTCTTCATCTTGTTTCTTCAGAAAGGTATGGTTCATTCTTATGGGTTTCACTTGTGATGGCACATGTTTCTCATGGATAGAGTTCATCTTTGATCTTAGTATGTGGGCCTCTATATTGGTGTATATATTTGAAGTCATTATGGAGGCTATGATAACGATATTGCACACCTTTATGCTATGATATGATACACTTTATGATGATAATGCATGTGATAATGATGTACAATCTATGATGTTGATGCACTCCTATACAATATGATGTACATGCATACAATATTGTGATGATGCTCTCCTATGCACTATGATGTATACTCAATGATGCATACATGTTGCACTATAAGATGATTATGGTGCATATTTGATGATGAGGATGCATACCCTATGATGATGATGCATACCTATGATGATGATGCATGACGATGCATGCCTTATGTGTAGTGAAAGCAGGGTAGAATTACTTGTTCAGTAATTGTGTATGATGAGGTGTATAATGATGTACATGAGTAGTGTATGGTAGTGAAATGACTGATCAATATATATTGATGAATCAACAGATGACCAACAATAGATATGAGCAACAATGATGAGCGGCAAAGATGAGCAGTAGTGATGAGTAGTAGTGATGAGAAACGGAGATGAGCAGTAGTGATGAGAAGCAGTGATGAGTAGTTGTGATGAGAAGCAGTGTTGAGTAGCAGTGATGAGCAGAGATTAATGTGCATAACAAAGGTTGGTTGTGCAGCAGAGCCATATGATTGCTTGCAAGAAGAATCTTGCACTTGAGGATTGGAATCCTGAAACCCTTCTTAGTTTGAGATAAGAAAACCAAGCTGGGCCTTATTATGAGAGTTGGTGCTAATTGTAATAGAGAAGATTGTTGTCTTCCATGTACAATAAATAAAGATCAAAATTCCATATATTCTTGTGTCTCTTTTGATGTGATTTCATGCTTATGAATCATGATGGATTTGATTATGAAATTGATGACATAATGATTGATATGCTTTGATTGATTAAAAAGAAGGTAAAATTTTATAATTTCTCTCACACTAATTCACCCCCATCTTAGTGTGTCCATTGTTTCCAACAGCTATGAGACTCTAAACACAACAGGAATCTCCCTATTTGTATTCAAATATTTTTATTTTAGAGGGATGTATGGAACAATATATATAAGGAAATAGAATGAAATATACAAGGTATTTAGGGGAACAAATATTGCAATCGCTATGAAAAGTAAAACGTATTGAGCATGATCAAACGCAACAATTAACAAAGGTAAATATGACTCTTGAAAAGAACATAACAAATGACTGCTAGAATTCTAACATATTAAACATCAATTAATAATTTAAGAATCATTCAACATATTAAACATTCATAAGAAATAAATTGGCCTTTAAAATGAAATTGATTCCATTCAAAGTAGACATAACACATATACTATGAATATGATGAAATATATTGCATAGTATAAAATGTTTATGAAATTAAAAAGAAAGGACACAACACGTGAGGATTTTACTGAATGATACCTAATGGATGGTCAAATCCATTTGAGATTCCTATCTTTCTCATAATCCACCATCTATCCTAGAGTATTTTATATGATATTTCACCCTTGAGAACTAGTTACACTCTCTCTCAAAATAACTATAGACCCCTTTTCAATAGGTCACACTTATTTTTTTATAGATGCTCCTTCCTTCAAAAGCACTTCTTGATAAAACTTCATGAATATTGAAAAATTTACCACGGTATATACTCAACCACTCACGTTAGCCCTAATAAATTGGATATCATTAATTACTAATATATGTCAAGTATAAACATAGCAGAGTCGAAAACCTCACCCTCCCCATTTAGTTCAAATACTCATGGTCCTAGGTGGCATGTAGGTATATGTTATTTGTAGCATGCAGGTATCTATTATTTTCAACCATGGATACATGACTAGGGTCACGTCCTTTGGACATGTGACACCTTCTGATTAATCCATATGGCACTAGGTCCTTGTTGGCATGTGCCAATTGTTTCATATTTGGAAGGAAATTTGTCATTGGGTGGGGACACCAACTATATCGCACTATTCCAAGTGGTTTTGACTCACGGGTTTAGTGGTATTGGAAACCAACTATTATGATGCAAAAATAACACAAACACACCACATGCAAACCATGGTTTGGTGATTTTGCATTGTTTGATTGGGATTAAACCTATATAACTTCATATATGTGAAATAGATAGGTCCATTGATCTAGTCTATGATTAAAAATACGAGTTATCATTTTTATCCCATGGTGTTCAGTGCTTGGTCATTTGATTTCACTGGTACAAAATGCTAGTTTGTTACTAAAAAAAAATTTAAATCCACATATAAATGACGATTTTTGAGTCAACAACCAATAGTAGCTAATTTTCAGTATCTTATAACATGACTAACTTTTACTCATATTTTTCTTAGTCATTAATTGGTTTTCTTGATTTATCATCTAGTGGTATATTTAGTCATGTATTTAGTTATTAATTTAGTCACAAATTGTCAAAATTAATGACCAAATACACAACTAAATATACTACTAGATGATAAATAAAGGAAACCAATCAATGACTAAGAAAATAAAACTAAATGTTGGTCATGTTGTAATATATTGTAAATTAGCTACTATTAGTTTCCACCTCAAAAACAATAGTCAGGTATATGCAAATTTTAGTTGTTTTCTAGTCACAAATTTGTCAATTGTAATAGTGATTTTTCTCATTTTAGTATTTTCATAGTCATTATATTTATTACTAATATATTGGTTTTATATTCATATTATTTTCCCTCATCATTATTATTGAATATAAAATACTAATTTAGTAGTTTTATGTTTAGTTTATTTGTGTTCATCATTATTAATCAATATAAATTAATTGCTATGACATTGTGAATAAATTAAAAATAATAATACGCTATTCATGCTCATCTATTATGAATCTAATACGATTACACATGTGAATAACACAAATTTGCATTAGTTAACAACACTAAGTAATATCAATTACAAACATATATAATTTGAACCACATAAATTATATTACATGAAAAGTCAAGTATTACAATATATTTGAGTTTCGAACTAAATATGTACTAATGGTCTACTGCTACAAAATGAAAAAAAGGATTTCTTTATTTTACATGAAAATCATCTACATCAATGGACAAAATAGGAGACTCGATATTTGACTGATTGTTGGGAAAATGAGGAACCCATCTGTGAGGTTCAAGAGGTTAGGGCTCTTTAGCAAAATGCCAAGACTAAGAAAAGGGATTCATGACTCTGCGGTACTTGATCTTTTACATGTAAGAGAATTTTTATAACCCCACCGACTGAAGGTGTTGGTATGCCACATCTATCATTTATGCATTGAGAATCAATTCATAGCTTATTTATTTCTCAATGTGATAATGAAGCATTATTATTTAAACGTTTTCTTCTTTTTCAAGCAAAATATCCCTTTTTATGTGAGTTGGCATTCTGACTCCCTCTTTGTTTTCTAGTGTTGCACCATTTCTTGTTGTTTCCTATGATGTCTACCTCAAATTTCCTACCAATAGTGTACCCCATCTTCTCCTATTTCTAAAAAGTGACAGGTATCAACTAAATTTCCAAGAAACCCACAAACATGTACTTCCTTTAAAAATACATGGCCATGCATACAATCAGGGAAAGATGAATTGCATATAGAAAAACAATTTACCAACAATAAAACTAGGAACCAAGAACCTAATTTCAAGGTCATACAAATATAGTAACAAAATGTCAACTACAGGAAAACCATTAGCATACTAAGAAATCAAGAAATATATTAATTTCCTATTGCATATACACATTTGAAAAAGAACTTTGAATAAATAGGCATTATATGTGCAATAAATTCCAGATATGTTGAGAAAATAGATACCTGTAATTGTAGATAGCAAAGCAAACAATCAGAGCATCATACTCCTAATTTATCCAAATTTAGAAAATAGTTCTTACTTCTTTAGAAGAATGCGTTGAAATGCACCAAAAGTTGGAATAAACCCACACAAGCTATTGTTTGAGATATCCATACAAACATAAGATGTATGAAAGAGAAACTAATAAGAATTGTTCTTAGAACACATATGAAGTTGATGCAAAACAAAACTAGCTACAATAAATAAATAACTTGATAGTTACATGACTTTAAGGTTGAAAAGTGATGTAAGATCTCATGTAATTTGTCTAGTCAACATATTGTTGTTGATGAAATTGTTCAACTAGTGAATCAATTATGTAGTTATCTGAAGCATTTATTAATAGAACTGAGATAATGAGAAAGATAATGGAGGACCCTAATATCAATCTGTGCAGGATTTACAACATAAAAGTGTATTTTAAATACATAATGGAAATGACAATGCTTAAATAACATACAATAACACAAGAGACTTCAACTTTGCCAATGACCAAGGAATTTCACAAGTTAAATTATTTTTATAGACATTCAAGATAATAAGATTCTTTAGATTCCCAAACTCCTCCATTTCTTTTTTGTGATGTTAGTTTGTAAATATACCTTAAGTACATATGTGAAGAAAGATATCATAAAAGCATAATCTTCAATGCAAATAAAATACTTTTTCGTTTTCTTTCACTACAATTTAATGGCCTTTCATTTCAATCAGAACCATAATTTTATATAATTATTTTTCCTTTCAACTTAAACAACAAGAATACTTGTTTAAATGTAGTCATTAAGCAGTAGAAGATTGTAAGAGGGAGCTGCGTTAGAAAGTTGAAACTCTCGACGTTTCGATCCCTACTCTAGGATCATCACCAGGAGACAATTGAAGACTAAGGTGATGTAAAATAGCTCGAAAAGTATAAATGCTCATTTTTGTGAAGAACTCAACTAAAGATGTCGGTTCTAGGTTTTAAACGAAAATTGGTTTTTTAAAAATATTTAATTTTAATTTGATTTTAATTTTTATAAGTAAATCTTAATAAAAGGAATTAACTTAAAGTATTTTATATTTGAAAATTATTTAAACCTTTGCTTAAATAATTTAGTTTAAAATGTTTGCTGATTTGAAGTATGATAAGCCTCTTTTATCCTTACCTGAGGTTTCAACCTAGGGTAGAAACCCTAATTACAATCCTTAATATTTTTCTCCTTAGAAACTTTAAACCTTCCCCCCTTTATAAAATTTTTAAAATATTCTTAAAAATTTTAAAAATTATAAAAAGCACCTTATTATAAAATTCTAAAAAACCTAATAACCTTTGACAAACATGTTGAATAATTTTTAAGGCATGAAATATTAATATTAATATTTTGCTCCTTAAAAACTTTAAACCTTACCCTCTTTTTATAAAATTTTAAAATTTTCTTAATTTTTTTTTAAAATTATAAAAAACACTTTATTATAAATTTATAAAACCCTAATAATCTTTGACAAACAAGTTGAATAATTCAAATTAATTAGTAATTTTAAATTTATAATTATAAAATGTATTAATTAAAAGGTTTTGAATTGATTCATAGTTAAAAACTTTTTAAAAATAATTGTTAAATTTGAATGTTAACCTTTACAAACTCCTTAACTAGTTTAGGGTTAGTATTTTAAATTTAAAATTATTTTTCAATTTCAAATCAACAAACATTTAAAAAAATTTTATTTAAGCAAAGGTTTAAATAATTTTCAAATATAAAATACTTTAAATTAATTCCTTTTAATAAGATTTACTTATAAATATTAAAATCAAATTAAAATTAAATATTTTTAAAAAACCACTTTTCGTTCAAAACCTAGAACCGACATCTTTAGTTGAGTTCTTCACAAAAATGGGCATTTATATTTTTGAGCTATTTTACATCGCCTTAGTCTTCAATTGTCTCTTGATGATGAACCCAAAGTAGGGATTGAAACGTCGAGAGTTTCAACTTTCTAACGCAGCTCCCTCTTACAACAAGAATACTTGTCAAGCAATCTGTTGAAGATCTGAGTTTAAACTTGTTTAAATTTTTCTAAGAGGAAGATATGTTAAAAATGCATATTCAACAAAATCATATAAGAATGATCTTTTCATTCTCAAACTCTTCTCCACGTATATATCCTCAATAAAAGAAAGTTTGCATGGTACCAAATATCATACCACCATTGTCTTTTCCATCCATTTAAAAAACAACTTGCATTATAACATTTACAATGCTCTCTCATGACCTATACAAATATTCTATTCTATATCAACATTCTAATTGGAGATAGGGTCCCTATAGCCCTTCTTGATTTTAAGAGTACCCTTTTCTCCTATGCCAAATCTCTAACCTTGCACTAGTTACTGGAATTTTGTTCATGTAGTGATCACATAATAGTTTGCTACAGGATTTACAAAATCCTCCTATCGCTTTTGATTCTGTGCAACACACATGTGCACTTCCCATAACCTTCCTTTCTCTATCATACATATTCATCTCAAAAGAGAATTTTGGGTTTTCCCAAATCTAACTTCCTTCCAATGAGTTCAAACATTCAAAGGATCTATAGAATGGTACACACAATAGTCTCTAATAGGATTTGTCCTTTGTTTGAGAATGTTATGGGCATAACCAACCAAAAGGCTATAAATTAGAACCATAGTCCAATCAATCAAGTGATTGATCATAGACACATTGTTACAGCAACTTCAGTGATTCAACCAGCTTGATAATTGATGGTTGACACTATAGACTCTACACCCAACTTGTTCCTTCTGCAACAAGATCACATCGCATATTTAGTTGTCATTTCTCCATTAAGAGTTATCATGGGAATCTTAAGAAAATGAAATTCTAATTTACAAGAGGCTTCAAGTTCGAAACTCAATCCAAATTGACCAAATTCAAATTCTCAATTATCATACTCAATAATTGCTTCTTTAATTAGAAGAACAATGCTGTTACGGAGAGAAATTCCTATGGCTTGGGGTACCACAACAGACAGCTAGACTCCAGAAATCAATCTTTCCCAATATGCAATAGAAATAAAATGTCTAACACTAAAGGATCGAACCTCGTACCTTATTCCAGACGGTTGAATTAGATCCGTTGAGCTTTCCAGCTTCAGCTTGAATTGATGTATTACTTTCTCAACAACAAGTAAACAATACAAGCATACTATATATCATGGTGTTAGATCTATTCTAGAATATATAATGAATAATGTAAAAGCATTTGACATATTCCAATGGATACAATATTCATTCAAATACACATTACTGGACAGGAAAAGATAGTTCTTATTAATATAAATCAGAGATTACAAGTGACAACCTCTGACGGCACGTCTACGAATCGGAGAAACTGAATCCCCCACTTGGGCCTCCACCACTTCAATCCTCCATCACTAAGACAACAATCTCACTAGCAAAAGGCAAGCTTGGGAAGAACACAAAAGTGCTCCAAGGGACAAAGGGATGCAGAATCAAGCATAAGTTCCATCAACAATGGACTATAATTTCAATGCTCTCAATTCTCTCTTATGCCTTCAATGTACCAAGGGGTTCCTTATATAGCTTCTCAAAGGAGTAATGAAGGGTCGAATCCGAGCGATCTCAAGGAATATGGAAGGCCAGGAGTCAAATGAGTCAGATCCATGTCAAGGAAAACTCCAAAAGGATTTGGATTATGCACACATCCTGATGTACGCGGTTATAAGGGTCAAACCCGCGTATGTACATGATTATCAGTTTAAAAGCTGCGTATGTCATTTTTCATATGTTTTTAGGGATGATCAAGGAAACATCAAAGGACAAAAAGTGGTCCATGGGGTATAATGAGTTTGCAGCGGGACAGGGGAATGCCATACAACGTGTGATTCACCTGGAGTGGTGAAATCCGCTATAACAGATTCCCCCTAATGTATGAGATCAGAGGGGTTATGCGATGGCCGAAATACATTATAAGTCCATTCCAGAAGTGGAGTGATGAAGTGTCCCAAATGGAAGACCAGCCACCCAATTAGCATATTGCAATAATACAACTCTGCAAATACATATTGCAGTCCTGGATACATAAGAGTGCAATGGACATGAATAGGCATGAAACATGACATCACAAATGTGGTCATCTCCACGTACAATATACATAGATCAAAATCTCCATGATGAAGATATACAAAGGACCATGATCTCCAAAATGGCTAAAGATATATAATAGATCAAGATCTCCATAGTGGCTGGAAATGTCTGACATACACTGGAATCAAGTCACGAGAGCTGAAATCTCATGAACACTGTAGCATATAAGTGATGCCACCAATCTGGAAAGTCTTCTACACAAACCGCTACGAGTACATGTCCTACTATACGAATAGAGGTGTCGAGGTCGAACATAGCAGTCCATCGTCTGATTACCAGTCATTGATGTATACCGTTAACAGACGCGAGATCACCCACCGATAATGAAAATGGTAATCAAGGTACTAGAGTGCAAACTAACAAGTGTGAATAAATGTGTTGAGGTCGAACACTTGAGAGAATCCATCGATCAGGGGACATTGATGTATTCCCATAAAACTGTCAATGGTGAGAGAACCTGCCACTGATGACTGCAAGTCTCAAGGCACTCAAAATGACTCTAGACTCCAATCCCAGAATAAATGATCTGAAGTCGATGGGATGAAATCCGCTGGAAGGAGGGAATTAAGGCATCCCCCATCATCCAACACGAGGTACTCAGCAAAGATGTATAATGTGGAAGGACTCGATCATAAAGTGCACGAACCAATAACTGTACCAGGAATGGCTGACATGCAAAGTCAAGATAACTGAGGAATGGCCGACTTAGGTTTCAACTTCCTTCGAACAATAGCATAACGACGTATGATGACTGAATGAAGGAAGCATAGACTCGATATACAAACTGGGACATCTCTGTGACATAGGAGGCATCAACAGAGGCTCCATAGGGACTGGAAGCTTAACCAGTCGGTGGAGATAAACTTAGATATACGAGTACAGCTCCTAAAGTCAAACTATAACCCAACCAATGAATGTGATATACAGTGCTCTGTTCGAAGGCGACACGACTCGACAGCTGCCAAAGATAATATCTTTCCTTGCCCGGATTTTTGGTTTTTTTATTTTTTTAGACTTTTTCAGTTATTTGAAAAGCTTGAAAAAAGAATAAAGTATCTTTATAGTTACAAACTAGGAGGAGATGAGTGTCATAAGGGAAAACAAACTAGTTCCAAGCAATGGAACATACCTATGCTCAATGCAAGGATACATGTGTAGGATATAGACACTCGGGGGAAAATCCCCTCCCGGTAAAAAGGGAAACAAGCTGCAAAGGATATAAAAAATGGCTCTGCATGGCTAGACATGAGACAAGCTCGAGCTATATGGCTGAAATGCAATGTCAAGGGAGCTGGAATAAAGCTCAATAAGACAGGAAAAGCTCATGAAAATGCATTCAGAACTTGATACGAGGGAGTCATGAGGGAAAATTCCAGCATAAGATCAAGAGGAGTATGAGGCTCTTGCGAAATGTCATGGCAGTACTATACAATGGACTCCCACACCCTAAAGGAGAAAATGTCGGCATGGGCACCAAATGAAAATAAGGCGCTAACTAGGGTACCCATGTAAGGTGAAGCTCTACCACTCATATCATGCCACCTCTAAAGCAGCAAGAAGGTTTCGTGACATAATAGAGTGGGTTCGTACCTAAGGACATGATGATATGGTTATAAGGTCATGCAAAATGCAAACGGTGGTGAACCTAACCTATATGCTAGTTTAGACATGATACCTGAGATTAGTATGAATGGGTCAATCCAATGGCTAAAATGGCACTGCAAAAGGTATTCTACATCACAAATTATGTCAAAACGGTCCAAAATGGTCAGAAAATATCGAAACTATAGAAAAGGGGGTAAAAATTTTCAAATATTTGAAAATTTTCTATAAACAGTAAAAATATAAATCATTTGAAAATTTTACCCATTTGAGCTCTCATTTTCAACTGCAAATTCCAGGATATCTAGCAGGCGGAATTCACAACCATTTCTTCCAGGTATTTAATCATGCTCTTAGCTTGCATTTTGATATAATTTTTATAGATTTTCATGGTTAAATGAGGTTTTTAAGGCCATCTCTACATGAGCGCTGCAGACCACGCGGATATCGAGGTTTTTTCCACGTATAGGGCTGGCTATATGCGGAGAAGGGCCTCAAACCCACGTACATACGCGGTTGTTTTGAAAACAGTCACGTATGAGGCCGCACATAAGGATTTTCACAATATTAATGGGAAAATTTCCGATTTCTTATGCAGGATGGTGCTAGAGTGGAGAAAGCGTGAGCACGGTGAAGTAGAGGAAGCAGTAAGGGCCAACTTAATGGCTCAACAAGCTTTACGTGCATGCAGACTCTACAAGTTTTGGTGTCTTGGTAGTTTGAGGGCCAAACCAAGACTTCTACAGATGCTGGTAGACTATTGGGATCCAGACTCGGAGTCCTTCCGTATAGATGGGATGTCCCTCACCATAGAGGTGGAGGACATATACTTTATCACTGGTATTTCTAGACGAGGGGAAGTGGTGAACCTTCGTTCCTGAGGTGGGCGAGGGGGTGGTCTCACTATAGACGAGTACATAGCCATGTACTACTACCTAGATACTGAGAAGGTGGGGATTCAAGTCCCCACCAATGCTATATAGGTGCTAGGCCTAAAGGCCATACTACTGACATTGGGTAGGATAGCAGGCTTAGCATCACTCCACCAGGCCTCGCGGCTACTCATGTTCTATGCAAAGGAGTGTATGAGACCCACCGTCTATGACTGGAGTACCACACTACTGAGCAACATGAAACACTAGCTCAGTGAGTGTAAGGTAGGCAGGGTGCGGAACTTCGGGTTTAGCAGTATTCTGATAATGTTTTTCTTCGAGCATGTTCCAGGATTGAGCCCTAGAGTGGGAATTCCTCTCCATGGGGTTTGAGATCCAGCCCAATGGCGTTGGGCGAATGCTATGTGCAGAATGGGGGGTGGTAGGGTGGACAACCCCTATCCAGCTAACTTTTTTCCATGGTGGCGATGACAGATTGTTACCATAGATGACTACCCCTATGGAGGGATAGATTTCCGGGGGGATCCGGACATGCCATTGCCACCAGGATCAGCATATGGAGACATAGGTAATGAATCTCGACCCTCACTCTTTTTTTAAAATTTTTGAGTTATTTAAATTTTTTTTGTGTTTTCTTGATTATATGGAATCAAAAATACATGTTTTTGTGTGACGTATACCATTCATGTGCAGATGTGGGACCACAACGGCCAGAAGGCTTCCCTCGTCATAGACGGAGGGGAAGAGGAGATGACATCATGGGTGTGGATGTGGAGCGAACGCTCCAAAGCATTCATGCCAAATTTGTGAGACTGACTCATAGAGTTCCCATGGCGCAAGTCGAGGACTTTCCTGAGGCCATGCAGCGGCAGGTGGTCGGTGTACCACGCGCATGGGTGCGTTTATTCTGGCGGCTAGCTAGAGCCGTAGTGACGTATCATGATCAAAACCCTCCTCCTCCACAGGATTAGACACCTGGGAGTGTATTTATCTTGTACTACCGTGTATTATATGATGGTGGCTCGAAAAGCCCCGATTTTGTATTATGACACTATGTATTACCACATTTTTTATGTATATAATTTTTTTTTATGGTGGTCAGTTTATTTATTTACATGTGTAAAAATTGTGTTTATGATTAATTTATTGTGAATGAAACAAATGCCAATCTAACACATAGTTAACATATGAGTCAGCAACTTGATTATTATTTCTTGGAATGTGTATATATGTTATATTGTCAAATTGCCATTCTAACAATCTCACATGCAAGAATCTCCTCAATAACATCGGATCTCTAACATGGTACAAACCATTGAGCTATGACACTACTAACTCCGAATCAATACATACCTCAAGAGAGAGAATACCATGTGAAATGGCATCCCGTAGAAGCTCAATAATGGTGCTATATTCAACAACATTGTTGGAAGATGGCCGTAGACATACACCTCCTGAAGATAGTACTTGACCCATAGGAGTATAAATCACCCAAGCAGCAGAGGCTAAGTGTTGAGTATGACGGCTTGCACCATCCGTGAATCCTATGTAGGTGAAATATTCCATTGACATTTTCCAAAAGAAATAGAAAGTAATCACAAACCCGATCACGATAAAAAAGGACCTAACTATCCAAAGCTGTACAATAATATATAATAAGCAGCCTTGGCTGAAAATCATGCATAATATTTTTTAAGATAGAGCCCATTTCTAGGCTCTACCAAGGCCGTCCCTTCGTAGTCCACTAACTCATAGGCACCATTTTCTAACACACGCTTAACCACGTAAAAACCACGCCACATAGGATTAAATTTCCCTGCCCCCAAGGGTTCTTTCGATTGATCCCACAAAAGGACCAATTCTCCTTCACTAAACACTCTTGGATAGACAGACTTATCGTATTGGGCCTTTACGCGATGCTTATTAACCTCTAGAGCCACCAAGGAATCCTAACGCTGCTCATCAAGTTGCTCAAGGTGAGCCAAACGCTCCTCCAAAGGTGAAGTGTCTGGTAAGAGTTCCACAACTAGATTCAATGAAGGAATCTCGCATTCAACCAGCAATATCGACTCCACTCCATGTACTAATTGATATGGAGAAAAACCAGTGGCAGTCTTAACAGCGGTTCGATATGCCCACAAAGAAGGATATAACATAATGTGCCAATTCGTCTTGCTTTGTGCGATGGTTCATTGGAGAATGGATTTGAGTGATTTATTCACTGCCTCTACCTATCCATTCACTTGAGGGTAGTAAGAAGAGGAGTGCTCTTGCTTATACCCTAGCTAGGATGCCAACTCTTCCATCATACGGTTCTGAAAGTGTGAGCCATGGTCAATGACAAGCTCTTTCAGAATCTCGAACCGAGTAATAATTTGGTTGAATACAAAGTGGGCGGCTGTCTCACCATCAGATTTTACTGTAGGCATAGCCTCAGCCCATTTCATGAAGTAATCAATAGCCACTATAATATGATGGTGCCCCCCAGCCAAAGCTGGGTTGCAATCCATAAAATTGAGCCCCCACTTGGTGAAGGGACCAACGGTGATAATGGGATGTAACGAGGTGGGTTTTGAGCGCATACTATGTGCGAACACCTGGCAAGGGTGGCACCTCTTGACAGCATCAATACAATCCTTGAAGATCGATGGCCAGAAATAACCCGCTCTCAAAATATTTTGAGCTGTAGAAAGCCCAGATAAATGACCACCACACGCCCCTCCATGGCAATCATTCAGTACAACCTCAGCCTCATCATGAGTTAAACAACGTCATAAAATGGAATCTACTCCATGGCAGTACAAAGTATTGTCCACTATGAGGTAGTTCTTAGAGACGTGACGTAATTGTCGTTGTTCATCTCGTGAGAGGTGAGTAGGGGTCTTTTGCGTTTGCAAATATACTATGATATTCCCATACCATGGGTCTAATGTTGATATTAAGAAGATATGTTCATCGACAAACGTATCTTCACAAACCAACTCCTCGGCCTCACTTGAAAAATCCAATATAAGCTCTGCAAATATTAAATATTTCTTCGATTTTGCCAAAACAAACTCGAGATCAAACTCTTGCAGGATGACAATTCATTTATTATACTTTCCCCCAATCATCCTACGCGTGAGGATGAATTGAAATGGATTGACATGGGCCACAACCAAGGTCTGGCGAAGGAGAATATAATGTCTCAAATGCTAAACCGCATGTACGGTAGCTAAAGCAAGCTTCTCGACATGAGAATAACGAATCTCTGCGTCAATAAGGTTTCGGCTCAGATAATATATGACATGCTCTTGGAGCTCCTCATCCTCTTGAACCAAAACCATACCAATCATCTCTAAAGACGTGGCCACATATAATAAGAAATCAGGGCTATAGTCCGGAGGACTAATCACCGGGGCCGATGCTAGGGCTCGCTTGAGTGCATCGAAGGACTCCTGGGCTCACTCATCTCATTCAAAGGGAGTATCCTTCTTCAAGAGACGCATGAAGCCTCTAGTCAAATTGGAAAAATTGACAACAAATCTTCGTAAGAAGTTTGCCATGCCTTGCAAACACTGAATATGACGAATATTTCTCGGGGGAGACAACTGAAGTATTGCCTCAACCTTCAAAGGGTCGACTCTTATACCCTCTTTCGAAACGATGAATCCTAACAAATGACCTGAATTCACACAAAAGATGCACTTATGAGAATTTAATCTGAACGAATAGTGTCGACATCTTTCGAAAACCAATCTCAAGTGATAATAATGACGCATTCTCATGCGAGAATGAGCAGCGAGGTCATCCAAAAATACTTCAATGATAGACTTGAGATCGTGGAAGATTAAGGTCATTGCCCGCTGAAACATAGCTCCGACATTTTTAAGGCCGAAAGGAATTTTTCAATATGCAAATGTTCCCCAAGGACAAATAAATGCGGTCTTGTGTTGCTCCTCAGTTTTAATCTGGATCTGATTATACCTGGAAAATCCATCCATAAAGGAGAACACCTCGCTACCCGCACACTCATCCAAAATATGATCGATAAATGGTGTGGGGAAGTTATCCTTAGGACAGGAACGATTTAAATCGTGGAAATCAGTACATATTCAGATCGCTCCCTACTTCTTATCCACCAGAACGGGGTTTGAAACCCACTCCGTCAAGGGAACAAGATAGATGAAACTAGATTTCAACAGCTTCTCTATCTCTGCCTTAATGGCGGGTGCTTTCCTAGGATTCATGGTGCATAAACGCTACCAAACAGGCTTAGCATTGGGGTAAGTCTTAATCTCATGTTTGACAATCCGAGGGTCAATCCCCAGCATCTCGTCGTAATACCAAGCGAAAATATCATGGAATTCCTTAAATAGCTCTGTGTATTCAAGAATCTCAGCTTGGGAACAGTCCGCCCCAATATAGACATTTTCTATTGTGCCAGGATTGCGAGAAATGTTGATAGGAATCATTGACGATATGTTCGCCATGTTTCCATTAGCCATCGGACCAGGAGAGCTTAATGGAACCATAGGTCTACCAACTTTCTGACTAAGAATCTCCCTATAATCCTCATGCTCCAAACAGTTAAGCTCTGGAAGAAAGTACGATCTATGATGAAGTTCCTCCCATGGTGGCTCAACTCCCGACATAGCCTTGATAATCGCTTCATCTGAAGGGAAAACCGTATCAAGGTAGTCATGGGCATGAGAATACTATACTTCCCATGTCGGCAGCACATAGGGGTATTCCTCCTCCATCCGTGAAGAGGAAGAACAAGGCTCTGCAGCAGACTTGAGATTAGCTTGGTAAGCTATCATAACTGCAGGAAACGGCACGCTCATCTCGACGGGCTCACTTGAAGTACTCGGTGCAGGAAGGATCCAAGGATATCCCATATGACTTGTGCAAAAGGGCACTGATCTCATAGATGTCGAACCCTCATCAAAACTAGATCCTATCATGAGGATCAGTGCAGAACAACTAAAGGTTCCCATGAGGGATGGATACACGCCTACACCGACACTCCCAGTTGTCGGCTGAGAGTGTTCAACAATCGGGATCGAAGCTCCCGAAGATGCAGTTACCAAAGGATTCTTGAATTTCATTTGATCAATCGTTACAATCTTCCCGTTATTTGGAAAGCATACAATGCGAAACAAGGAAGAAGCAATGGCTTGCATACTATACATCCAGTTCCTACCTAGCAAGAGATTATAGTCAAGGGGCGCATCAACCACCTCAACCTCTATCGCAACGGTCTTTCCTCCCAAACGGACTTTAAGGGAACGAAGGATACCGTGCGGCCTAAAATATCTCCTGTCAAATGTAGTTAACATAGTCGCTGATTTAGACATCTCAGGAGAACCCAGAACCTTCCAACATGCTAAAGACATCACAGAAGCAGCAACTCCCTCGTCAATCACAGTACGCTTGACGATCATATTAAGACACTCTACGTGCACCAAAAGCAACACATAGTAGGGCAAGAAAGGCTGATGTCCTATGGTTTCAAATTTAACCACTGAGGAAGAATCATCTCCGTTCACACCAAGGGAAGAAAGCAATGCCTTCCTTTGCGAAGGACAACTCTGAAGCACTTCCAATGCAGACATCGCACAAGGAGTATGACCCAAATCCTCGACAACTAAATAATTTTGGGCAGCTTGGGCATTTTGATTATGCCCTGAACGCTTAATAACTCCCTTAGGAATGCGAGGTGCAACCTCAAGTTTATCCACAGGTTTCTCAATGCGCAAAGGAGACCCTGGTGGACCATGCTCTTTTCCTGGGCCGGGTTGTGACGAAGTATAATATTTCGCATGTGTCACAAATTTCGCAGTGTGGACCATGTTAATGCACCCATGAACACTACCTTCTGGTGGATCATCATCACTAGAATGGTCATGGGACTTCAAGTTCATATTCTGGTTATGCAGTAAAGGGTTCGTTAACACAGCTGGGCCCTGTGCTAAGAATCTCGAAGCTTCGTCAATCCGATGGCACAAGTAAGTGAGGTGATCATCCTTACATAAATTGCAAGGGAGCTTGACCTTACATTTATCTTGCTTGTCCCCCCCAGCATTTTTACCATTCTTGTCATTATTGTTAGCATTCTCATTCTTATACCCACCCTTTCGATTATTATTATTATTATTGTTTTTACCCTTTTTTCTATTCCGTCCGGGCTGCTGGTTACCCTTCTGGTCCGACGATTGCACAGAAAGTACATTCACTATTTGGGTAGGTTGAGACGAAGTTGTAGCTTGTCCCGAAGCAGATTGGTTTATTGACAACTGACCAACTTGTTTTGCAACCGAATCTATAGGTTTCGCACTTGTACAACCCACAATGCCATCGGCATGTGGTCTAGGTTTGACCTTGGGATCGAAACTCGAACGAGGAGCATTGGGAATAATCTCATACAACAAACTGGACTGAGCATAGATCAAGTCTAGTTCCTGTACCCTAAAGATCGCTTGTTCATCATTCTGCACTCCGGATGTGGAAACATCCTTCGCTATATATGGAAATAATGATTTGAGGAACCACTCAAGGAGGAACTTCGGCGGTATAAAGGCTTTAATTAATCTCTTTCATATATGCCACTCTTGAATATGATTAGATATATGGGTGGATTTATCTTGCCGAAATGTCGACAAGAGTTCAATACCAACGTCATAGCGCACTGGTAGCTGGAAGTGATTAAGAGAAGTCATCGCAAGGTCGTCGAACAAGGTGAAAGCTCCCCTAGGTAACTCTATATACCATTTCGTAGCAGGCCCCGTGAGGGTGCGTTGAAATAGTCTCAAATGGACTGAGTCATGATGTAATGAATTCGAAGAGCACCATAGGTGAAACATAGTAACATGTTCGCTTGGATCCTCTCCCGGTTTGCCTTCGAACTTTGGTATGTCTGAAGGAATCTTGGTAGGGACAGCCGCCCAAGCCGGGTCGTGAGCCACAGGATCGTTCATAAGTCTCGATAAATCAGGAAGATTGAGTGTCGCGAGGAAAGGGAGCCTAGGATGATGAGGTCTATGGACCGCTCCCTGGTTCATATAGGATTAATTACCACCATGACCTTGGCCATAGTGACCTCCTCCCGTATGACCCGTATAGGGTGGCATGAAAGCACCATAATGAGGTGGACCCTAACTAGTAGGAGCTACAAAGCCATAATTAGGAGAGTAAGCAGGTTGTTGATACCCACCTCCATAAGGTGAAAAACCCTGTCCATACTGCGTCCCATAATACGGTCCATAGGTCATCGCTTGCGATGCCCCATGAGACACTCTATAGGTAGGAATATATGTTCCGGAAGTAGGAATATACATACTGGAAGTAGGGATATATGCCGCGGAAGTAGTAATCTAACCTCTAGAAGCATGACCATAACCTCCCGAAGCAATGGGTGGTATGTAGACTTGAGACACAATTGGTCTAGTAATTGCAGTACGGACTTGACTCGTAGCCATGTGCCGACTCGAAGGACCACATGAATAAGGTGGAGGGTGGACATTTGAAGAACTAGGAGCCGAGGACGAAGGAACCTGGGTAATAATATCCGTGCTACCGCTTATCATCACTCATCTCGGGTCTGGTATCCTAATAGGATCACTAACTCTAGACCTAGGAGGAACATAAGATGTAGCTTCCACCACTAGGATGGAAGGTGCTATGTGACTAGTGCTCCCAAACCTCTCCGCATGGTAAGGAATGGGATTGCCCCTAGGCATAGTGCTAGGCTTGTAATTGGATTCGACATGAAATGTCAAATCATGCATAGGAAAACTGGCCATACCATAACTACCATAGCTAGTAGTGGAGGGTTCAAAATGAGTCTCAGCGTCCTCTGGAATTCCATACCGGTAATGCGTCAACGGGGAATCACCCTAGAGTGAATAGGTCTATCATGCATGGCTCCTATATTAGAAATCACATGACCTAACTCAGTTAAGTCAGGTGAAATATCATAAGTAGGAGTGAATTCCCCATCATCTACACGAATGGGAGGAGGTGGTTCAGGAATACCTTCCGAAGAATCCCCCATGGTGTGTGAATCAATGTGTGACATAGTCCTCCTAGACTGTCTAGGTCCCTCTCCCAAAGGAGGAGGATAAGTAGAAGGCGGAAGTCTTGCTAAACGACGAGAACGGCGCGGAACCGCACTTGAATCCACAATGACTCAAAAAATAGCAAAGACTCTCTATTTACGTCAACCCTAGGCCAACTAGCGTGCACAGAGAAATCACTAATAAAATCTAAAGCCAAATGCAAGAAAACAAGGGCTGGATAAGTGAGCTCCCGAATGAAGTAGGTATGTCTCACCTAGGAGTGGCTTGAGACTCCCATACACAACAAGCAGAGGTACGCAACTAATTATTGTGGCCCTCAGCTTCAACGCATAAAGCGACTGTGTTGTCTGACCCCAACTTGGCCGGGACACCCTCAGAATAACCTCTACAAGTACCCTCTCGATATCCTAGGTAAGGCCACTAAGGGAACCTCAATATAATCATTGCTCAGGTAGACAGTTGCAGGCAGGATTGACCGTATGGGCAGGGTAGCAAATCCCGAAACTCTCGAAAGAGCCCCCAGATACGAATACAATCCTTTAAATATCTCCGGTGCTACTCAGTTATGACTATGGGTCATCCCAATCAATAACCACTCACACTACCTCGTGCTTAACTCCCTTTTGAGAGAAGGATCCTGAGAACAATGGTTATACCAAGGATTTCACACACTCACCTGGACAGACACCTAGATGTTGTTGTTTAGTGATCTTGGAGAATTGACTTACAATGAACTATTCCAAGATCCTAAAACCTAAGCTTGTTAGTGCACCCTAGAAAAGAAAAAAGTGTAATTCATTTTACTTTAGCGTTGATTTTAGTTGGCCTTATTACTCAAAAATAGGATACAGTCATGCAACTAATGGTGTTATGACGCGACAAGAAGTAAAATCCACACTTAACAATCAATGCAAATGCATTGTGTCTATGAAAATAGGGTATGTTACTACGTGTAATGCACAATTTCTTCTTCAAATGATGAATGCAAATTTCCCTATATGAAGTCCTAACTAGTACTCCGAAGCAAATCTAGATCTAATGCAAGTGCAAAATGCAATGCATGATGATAAGCAAATGTTTTTGGATTTTTTGAAAATAAAAGAGATACAAAAAGCAAAAGAATGATTCTACAACCCCCAGACTTTGCAAGCACACATAAACAACATTCAAGGAAAGCACTAAGGTAAAATAACTCTAATGCACTAATCTCAAACAAAAAATCGAAAATGCCACGACAATAACTTTCTTAAAAAAGAAAAAATTAACCTAAAAAAAAACCATTTCTGGTCAGAAAGAGAGGTATTAACAGACTCAGGTAGTGCCAAAGGAGACTCAACAAATATCAGAATTCACCCAGCAACCAATTATCTTCCCCAAAAAGGAAAAATCAAGGGTATACGCGACTGTTCGCAGTAAAATCGCGTGTATACACGGAAATCGCAGAGGAAACCGCGTGTATATGCGACTGTAAGTCTGAAACCCGCGTACAGGAAGAAAAAGATGCACAAACGCAAGGCAAACAAATAGGCTGAGACTAACTTCACACCAATCAGACTCTACCAGGCATACATGCCCCCATACCCGACACAGAAATAAGAGAGAAAGAGCACTTCAAATACATTGAATGCCGAGAAACAACCCCCAAAGGACAACTACTAGGAACTCCCCAGCGGAGTCGCCAATTCTATTATGGAGAGAAATTCCTATGGCTTTGGGTACCACAACAGACAGCTAGACTCCAGAAATCATTCTTTACCAATATGCAATAAAAATAAAATGTCTAACACTAAAGGATCGAACCTCGTACCTTATTCCGGATGGTTGAAGTAGATCCCCGTTGAGCTTTCCAACTTCAGCTTGAATTGATGTATTACTTTTTCAACAACAAGTAAACAATACAAGCATACTACATATCATGGTGTTAGATCTATTCTAGCATATATAATCAATAATGTAAAAGCATTTGACATATTCCAATGGATACAATATTCATTCAAATACACATTACTGGACAGGAAAAGATAGTTCTTATTAATATAAATCAGTGATTACAAGTGACAACCTCTGACGGCACGTCAGCGAACCGGAGAAACAGAATCCCCCACTTGGGCCTCCACCACTTCAATCCTCCATCACTTAGATAGCAAGCTCAGTAGCAAAAGGAAAGCTTGGGAAGAACACAAAAGTGCTCTAAGGGACAAAGGGATGCAGACTCAAGCATAAGTTCCAGCAACAATGGACTATAATTTCGATGCTCTCAATTCTCTCTCATGCCTTCAATGTACCAAGGGGTTCCTTATATAGCTTCTCAAAGGAATAATGAAGGGTTGAATCCAAGCGATCTCAAGGCATATGGAAGGCTAATCCATGCCATGTCCATGGAGTAGCCAATATCAATATACCACTGCCCTCTTTTATTCTTGTAATGTCCCCAAAAATTGAAAAAAAAAATTATTAGGCTAATCAAAACTACTTATGCTGGACATTAATTGAAATTTGCGGAAAGTGTCGTACTCTGATTGTACTATTGTATTGTCATAAGTTGTTCTTATGTTCTTCTTCGATATTTATTGATGCAGTTATTACTATGTTACTTACATTGTCGTTACGCTGATTACTGTTTTTACTATGGTTAAGCATTGATGTGTAAGTTAATTATTTGATTGCGTACTTCATTGTTTATAACATGTGCTTGCTATCGTATACATGATTCTAATTTGACTTTGTTAATGGATAAAGGGGTGGAGTGGCAGAAGTAGTTTCCCTTCTAACCACCTGAGAGGTAAAAGTTTCTACTTGTCACATCATTCTTACTTAGTTCTATCGAACTAATGCATTCTTGTCCCATTTGCGTGTAGGTGCACTTGGCGATGGAAAACTTGTTTATAAAGCTTAATGGAAAGAGCTGATCATTTTGGTCACTAGCGCTCGCATTTGTAGCTCTATCCTAGTGACATTACATTGAATATTTTTATTTTCATTACGTACTTTATGATAGTGACAGGTTCACTACTACACTTACTACTTGCATGACATAGACTTATTATTTATGGGATACTTGTTTACTATGGTGTAAAGGCTTATGACTTATTCATATCCTAACATAATTTTACTATATGGTTTTTATATAGTTGGAGAAGGTTTGTAAAAACCTTGTCCTAAACATTCCATGGTATATTTCATATGCCATGGTCTTAGGGCTTAAATCCTAAGTTATTCGATGCATGAATGGGTTTATGCAATTCACATTGGTTTTGGAACAAGCTTTATCAAAGTGGAAAGAACTATGGGATTATGGGTTTGGTAAACAATATTGGAGGCCAGAATGGAAACATCAATGCACCTTGGGGTGTGTGGCAACCCAACTTGGGGCTTGGTCTCTGCATTAGTTTGGCTCATTCGTAGCAATGTTGCTTGTGCTCTGCTCCTGCGTGGTGGAAAGAGGAGAAACAACAATGGCTTGACAGGTATGACGGTAGTCTGGTTTCACAACATAATTTGCTTGTACATTTTGATTATTGGCATACTTCTCATCGTGGTCTCTGTCATGTGGTTGCAGGTTGCAGGGTGTGGCAAAAAGATCTTGGGTCATTGCTAGGGGGAAAATCCGTGGGAAAATCCATACCCATTCGAGTAAGCATGTTCTACAAGTGTTTACTTGTTCCCTCTTAGCTTCGTGGTTATGAAAGAGTTGTTGCTCGTCGAGGGTTTGGATTTCCTATCTCTGGTTTCTAATGGATTCTTTTTGGGTTGGGGTTTTGTTGATTTATTTGTAACTTCAGAATGTATTCACTTGTATATCTTATGTATTGTACCAAGATGTTCCTTTCGGGAAGCATCTCTAATGTAATTGAGTCATGTCATGCCCCGACGTTCCTATCGAGAGATTTAATAATGTAAACAAGTCATGTAAAGTCATTGTGGTTAACCATGCATTGAGGTCCCCACAATTGAGTTAAGGTTAACCCTCCTTGTTGATCAGAGGGAAAAGTCCCCACAGTTGTGGGGCACTAGAGTTATTATACTTTCTTAGAGATGCCGGCCCTGGTAAGTAATTGTTAAGTCAGACTGACTTGATGGAGTGGAAATTAATTGAACGAAAGAATATAAATAGAGAGTGAGCCTCTCTATTTATCACACATACACTCACTCAATGGGGCGCATGAGTGAGAGAGGATAAGCTCTCTCTAGTGAGAGAGAGAGAACAGTTGTGGAGATCGTATTTTCTGTCTTTGGGTTTTACTACTGCCAGTGGTGCTCATTCTATCTTTGAGGAAGTTGCAGGGTTTTCTCCTTTATGGTTTCCCCAAGGAAAATCTCTTGTGTCTATTGTCTCTTGTGATTGATTGTTGTGCATGTTATTCTCTTAGATAAGATCCTAAGATAATACTATCTTAAATGATAAAAATATAACATGGTATCAGAGCTAACCTGAGAAGAAGACACTGTGCAGCTGCGGAAGCTAGGGCTTCTTACTTTTTGGGTCTCTATCCACAATCCATCATCAAAAGTATGCTAGGATGAATCTCCATTGAAGGGTGTGTTGCCACCTTTCACCTGTTAGAATAATCAACCCATAGTTTACCCACTTAGACATTAATTCATTTATTTTTGTCTTATTTGCCTAGTTCATGTGTCCCACCTTGTGCAAGTTGCTAATTGCCTATCCATAGAGGTCAAAATTGCCATATTTGACTCATGTAGCGCTTGGGAAAGCCTTAGGAATCAAATATGCTTTATTCCTGGCCTCCTAGGTGCCCTTCTGCTTTTTCTTCTTTATTGCCTGCTTTTTCAGTGTTTTAAGGCACATAGGAAAGCAAGACTAGGTGAGGTGAACTAGTTTTTTGTCCTCTTCATCCTCCACTATTTTCTCCATGTAAAAGAATGTATGAGCTGCCATTCCACTACTCTTTAGCTTTCCCATGCACCCTTGCCAATTCGTGAGCTCCATGACAGATTTGGGATCAGCTTTTTACACCTATGGGGGATTTGCCTATTTTGAGTAAGCCTGCTTTATGCTAGTTTTGGATGCCTCCTTATGCATTTGAACTCTTGATGTATTCTATATATTCAGAAACCTATGTTATTATAGGGTTGGCTATTGTACACTCAGTTAATATAATTTTGTGTTACAGCTCCATATTCAGTCTCCATTGTTAGCAATTTTGCATGATCAATTGATAATTGTTGTGGATAAAATTAATCTATTGCTGGCATGAATTTATACATGGTATCAGAGCCATTATAGGTTGTTACTCTCCTTCAAAAATTGTTTTGCAAGTTCGACATCAAGACTGGGAGCCTTCTACTGATAACCGGGACAGATTTTCTAAAGCTATGGATTCACAGAAAACTATCTTGACTCCCTTCAACTATTTTGAATGGAAAGAAGAGATGGAGATCTTGTTGAGAGCGAAAGGCCTCTACAGGGTGACTATGGCAACAGAAGCAGATCCCAATGCAGCTGTAGAGAAGATCAAATGGAACAATCGGAGAGATGAGGCCTATGGCCTCCTATGTCTCAGTATTTCCTGAGACCTCTTTTTCCATCTCGATGGATTAACTTCACCGGATCAAGTATGGGAGAAGCTTTCTGATATTTTTGGAAAGACAGATGAGATGAGGGGACATCAGATAAAAAATGAGCTGATTTCTCTGAGTCCCAGTAGCTTTGAATCCCTGCAGCTATATTTCTCCAAGTTCAAAGCACTAGTTTTGCAGCTGAAGTAGTGTGGTATCGAAAAGAAAGATGATCAGCTCGTATTGGCCATCCTCTCGAAGCTAGGACCTGACTACTCATTCTTTGTTTCGACCTTCTATGCCACAAAACTCACAGCTCGAACCTGGAAGATGCCTAGCCTTGCAGATTTCATGGAATCTCTCACACAAGAACAAGACAAGCTGGTGATGATGGGCACCATCAAACCATCCAAAGATCAAGATTTGATTGCTGGAGATTCGAGGGTGGATTCAAAAAGAAAAAAGAAATCTAAAAAGCCACCTGAGCAAAGGAGAGACAAGAAGTATTCTCCAGAGGATCAACAAGGTCCCAAGAAAAATACCTAGAAGAAGAAAAACAAAGGTGAAATGAACAAGTGCTCATACTGTTCGAAGGGAAATCACACTGAAAGCTCTTGTATGAAAAAGCAGATTGATATGCTGACCAATCTCCTGGAGAAGAATGGGATCTCCCTTCCAGAAATCTCAAAGAAGAGAGAAAAAGGATCAAGTTCAGATGACAGAGAGAGAGTTCATGCTCTAGTTGCTGGCACATCAAGCTCACCCAGTTTTATCATAGATTTTGGAGCTTCAAGACACATGGTTTCGACTAAGGAGGCCTTCTCCTCACTGGATATGTTGAAAGGACCATCTATTGTACTAGGAGATGACTCTCTCACTGAAAGTAAAGGCAAAGGAAGGATAGATCTTGATCATGGTCAGTTCAGCAATGTACTATATGTCCCTGGTCTCGCCTCCAACCTCCTATCAGTGTACCAGATGACCCACACTGGGTCTCCTAAGAAAGTCATATTCTCCCCCGATGAAGTTGAGATCACAGAAATATCAAGTGGTAGAGTCATTGCAAAAGGAGTAGTGAATCATGCTCAAAAGGTATACATGTTTTCACACTTCCTACCTTAGTCAAACCCCTCTGCTCTTCTTATCCATGATAATGAAGCTAGAAAGCTATGGCACGAAAGATTTGGCCATCTAAATTACAAGTATCTGTCTAATCTTAGTGAGAAAGAAATGGTCATAGGGCTTCCCAAGATAAAATTTTCCAAAGGAGTCTGCCAAGGCTGTATCCTAGGAAAACACCCAGAGCATAAGTTTGAGAAAGCTAGTCATGAGAGAACCTCTGCACCCCTCGAGCTGATTCATAGTGATGTTGTTGGCCCATTCCCTCATATTTCCATGATTCAGGCCAAATATGCATTGACCTTTATTGATGATTTTTCCAGGTATTGTTGGGTTCACTTCATGAAACACAACTCTCAAGTTTTTGGCCTATTCAAAGTCTTTAAGGCTTTGGTTGAAAACCGGTGTGAAAGGAAACTCAAGGTCCTTAGATCTGACAATGGTGGTGAGTATGTCAAGTCTGAGTTTATTAACTATTGTGCAGATGCAGGTATTCAGATGCAGCATTATATCCCTTACACACCATAGAAAAATGGTGTTGCTGAGAGGAAGAACAGATCACTGAAGGAGATGGCAACATGCATGATGGAGGCCAAAACTTTACCACCAAAGTACTGGGCCAAAGCTATCAACTGTGCAACCTATATCCATAATAGGGTGCCTCACAAATAGCTTTATGGCATGACTTCCTTCGAAGCATGGAGTGGGCACAAGCCAGATGTGACCCATTTCAGGATTTTTGGCTCAAAGGCATGGGCTAGAATCCCAATAGAGAAGAGGAAGGATTTGCAACCCCAAAGCCAAGAGTGTATTTTTGTTGGATAATCTAAATATTCAAAAGGGTACAAGTTGATAAACTTGAGCACAAACAAATCCTTCATTGAAAGGTGTGTTCAGTTTGAAGAAGAACCCCTTGCAGAAGTGGAAGTTGGTGAAGCCTCTTCACCACCTGAACCTCAAGAAGTAAGTAAAGAGTTTGTTGAACATGCTGATTCTGATTTGTGTGATGGAGATGAGTTTATTTCATACCCAAATATCCCCACAAGGCCAAAATGGGCAGCCAAGACACTACATGCAGCAGGTGAGCTAGCTGGGAATCCCAATGACCCAAGGAGGACTAGATCTCAATTTGAGAGTGGTCTGTGCATGAAGGATCCCATGTTTTCTGAAAAATGCTATTTGATGGTGGAGTCTGATCCTCAAACATATGAAGAAGCAGTAGGATATCCAAGATGGCAAGCTGCCATGAAGGAGGAGTTCAGCTCACTCCAGAAGAGCAACACATGGGAGCTAGTGGATCTTCCCCCACGGAGAAAACTAGTACATTGTAAGTGGGTCTATAAGACCAAATTTGATGCGTATGGTTCAACACTGAAGTACAAGGCTATATTGGTAGCTAAAGGCTACTCACAGGTTCATGGCATCGATTACAATGAGACCTTTGTCCCAGTGGCAAAAATGGACTCCATCAGGCTAGCTCTAGCCATTGCAACCTCAAGGCAATGGGAGCTACATCACATGGATGTAAAAAGTGCCTTTCTGAATGGAGATCTCACTGAGGAGATATATATGCAGCAGCCTCAAGGAAGCTCACAGGCTGAGATTGCTTCCTTAAAAAGAGCTATGAACCAAGCCTTCTCCATCACAGATTTGGGGCTCTTAAGTCAATTTCTGGGGCTTGAGATTGCTCAAACCAAATCTGGAATAAAGGTGCACCAGTCCAAGTATGCCTTGTATTTGCTGATCAAATTCAGAATGCAAGATTTCAAAGCAAGCAAAAATCCTTTCCTTTCAGGAGTAAAGCTGGAGGAAGATGATTCTCCACCGATGGTAAACAATACACTGTATAGACAATTGATTGGATGTTTATTGTATTTGACACATACTCGAACTGATATTTATTATGTAGTAAGTGTGAATTCTAGATACATGGATCAGCCTCATGAGATCCATTGGAAAGAAGCCAAAATGATCCTTAACTTTGTTCAGGGAACAAGGACACATGGGATCTTCTATAAGGCAAAATCTGATCTTGATTTGATTGGATTTACTGACAGTGATTGGGCAGGTGATAGCACAAATAGAAATTCCACTTCAGGTTATGTGTTCATTCTTGTAGAAGGGCCAATCAGCTGGTCAAGCAAGAAATAGAGTGCCATTGCACTCTAATCTATAGAAGCTGAGTACAGAGGAGTTGTTAATGCAACAACTCAGTGTTTATGGTTGCAGGGTTTACTTGGAGAGTGTGGTTTCGAACCTGAGTACTCAACTACCATCTACTGTGATAACCAGAGTACCATTCAAATCTGTAAAGATCCAGTTCAGAAGCAGAGAACCAGACACATTGAGATTCACACGCACTACATCAGAGAGCTTGTGCATGATGGCACCATTCACCTACTCTTCTGTTCATCTTCAGAACAAGTAGCTAACATCTTCACCAAAGAATTTTGTGAGAAGACCTTCAGCAATCTCAAATCAATGCTGGGGATTGCTGATCATGCTGTAAAGGGATGAGTGGAGACAAGATTCTACAATTTTGTTTTACAGCCCATGTTTAAGGGAGGATTTTCCCAAGTTGGTTTTGCCTCTTTCCTTGTTTCATATGGACTTGCAGTATGTAAAAGGGTGACTAAGCCTTGTTGCTAGGCCCTATATTTTTTATTTATTACTCATAAATTTAGGATTAAGGGGGGTGTTAGAATAATCAACCCATAGTTTACCCACTTAGACATTAATTCATTTATTTTTGTCTTATTTGCCTAGTTCATGTGTCCCACCTTGTGCAAGTTGCTAATTGCCTATCCATAGAGGTCAAACTTTCCATCTTTGACTCATGTAGTGCTTTGGAAATCCTTAGGAATCAAATATACTTTATTCTTGGCCTCCTACGTTCCCTTCTGCTTTTTCTGCTTTATCGCCTTCTTTTTCAGTGTTTTAAGGCACATAGGAAAGCAAGACTAGGTGAGGTGAACTATTTTTTTGTCCTCTTCATCCTCCACTATTTTCTCCATGCAAAAGCATGTATGAGCTTCCATTCCACTACTCTTTAGCTTTCCCATGTGCCCTTTCCAATTCGTGAGCTCCATGACAGATTTGGGATCAACTTTTTACACCTATGGGGGATTTGCCTATTTTGAGTAAGCCTGCTTTATGCTAGTTTTGGATGCCTCCTTATGCATTCGACCTCTTGATGTATTCTATATATTCAGAAACCTATTTTATTATAGGGTTGGCTATTGTACACTCATTTAATATAATTTTGTGTTACATCTCCATATTCAATTTCCATTGTTAGCAATTTTGCATGATCAATTGATAATTGTTGTGGGTAAAATTAATCTATTGCTGTCCTGAATTTATACATCGCCCACCTAGGTTATGTGGCAAAAATATTCAAGACACTCAGTGTGTCCTTGGTGGCAAGTCCGAGTCAAGGCTGTCACCTTGTTCTTGACTCCTCCGTTCAGGCTAACTCCTAATGAAGCCAATGGGGGTAGACCCTATTAAATTACTAAGGATAATTACTCAGTGTGATGGTGTTATAATGATTAAGTTATTTAGGAGTTTTGAAGTTAACTAATGAAATCAAAAGATAACAAGATGCAATATTTAAAGCATATAATCACAATAATGACACTCAATATAGATATATAATTGAAAGAAATGATCAAATAAATCACCAGTGCCTTAAATGGAGTCAACAGAGAAAATAATGTGCTTGCATGTGCTTGAATGAATGTTTTGCAAATGTCTCTTGGTAGATTTTAAATTAGTGTGGAATGTGAATGAATTAAATTAGGTGAAAAGGGGACTCCAGATATACCCGAGGGGTACTTGGAGTATGTCCAAAAGTGAACTTTCATGGTTACCCGCAAGGTGTTTGTGGGATGGAACGGAGTCTCGGAGACTATTTTTCATAACGCATCCATTAGGGTGTAACAAAGATTGGCACCTCGAGGTCAATTTCTAGTTGTTCCCACTCCTTTGGGTATTTTGCCACCGCTTACAGTTCGTTCGAGGCGTTGGATTTTCGCCTGATGGTTTGTCGATTTGGGAGGTGAGGACTAATTAATATAGTCACTCAAGTGATTTTGATAAAGCTTGACTGATCATATGAACCGCGGCCAAGTACAGAGCATACACACTGGATTCTTCGTTATTTTTAGTAAATTTTAGAAGAGGTGTTCTTATTAAAAAGAAAACCCTCCAAGAGCCTCTTTCGGTCAAAGTGGACCTCACTCGAGGAATCAAGGAGGGGTTGATTTTATTATGATTATTAAAAATGAATAAAAAAAGGAATCAGAGATACACAACAATGGTTTTCTAATTAGTCCTACAATCCATCTCTTTCCCCTTGTGAGTGAATTGGGAAGTCGTGGGGTAAGTAGTATGATTACTTTCGAAATTAAAATATGGAATAATGAAAAATTACATCAAAGTATACAATCCTGCATGTTGGTACTAAACTAGAGCAGAAAAAAGGGAAGAATGCAAAAAAGTGAAACAGACGCAGATCTCCCCTGGGGGGGTGGGTAGCGGGCTCGAAAGAGCCTACTCAAAAAAGATTTTCTTTTATTATTACTGGTTACAATATCATCAAACTAAAATATTAGAAACCTCTTGTTCCTTATACAGGATGAAACCAAGATCTTACAACTTTCCAAAATTTTTAAAATCTAGTGAAAGGGGAGACCCCTGGGGGGATTTGAATGCTGTCGAGGCCAATTTTGAACATCAGCCTCTTTTATTTTCTATTACACCTGCTAAAAAACAGCAATCATGTTAGAATAAAATATGCCCAAAATCAATTTAAGATTACCTTTGGGTCAGCTTACCTTAACTCAAAAAAGACTAAGTTAAAACTAGCTGAAAAGGTGAAAAAGAAACCAAGGAAAGCAAGCTTTCCTTGGGATATTGGCTTGTTGTTTGTGCAGCCAATGAAATATGAACCGATTTCTGGATTTAATATTTTTTTAAATAGAAAAGGAAATCTAGATCATGCAACCTACTGATTTTCTTTAACTTGCCATCAAAATGGATGATTTCCTTATGCTAGATCTAGAATGCTTAATGATACTTTTCAGAAATGAGATCTATACTATGATCTTTGAAATAGTAGATATATGTAAATTTTACTTTAATATAATAGATCAAAATGATAAAAAATATTTTGAACACAGTAACCAGGTAAGGAAATTGATTTTTTGAAGGAGAAAGAGAGAAAGAGTGCTGGAAGCTTGGGAATGTTGGGCTTTGGAGTCTGCTTTGGTGGAACACTGAGGGACTATGTCATTCAGAAGATCTTTATGATGAGGAAGATGCAAACTATCTCAACCTATTCTACAAGAGAGATCACCTGGAACTTATAAATCGTTGCACAAACAGATGGCTAAAACATAGGTGCTACTGCAAGAGATAATTGGAAAGCATGGAATTAAACTTAAAATACATGCAACTCCAATAGATCTAAAACAAGCAAACAGTAAGAGTATAAATCAAACTAGAATAAACTCTTACCCTAATAGGAGGGATCTCTCTCCTTCAAGGCCAACAATTAACCAGCAAAAGAAAAGATAAATAACATAGATTATACCTCATAAGCATTTGGCAATCACAATCCACACATGAAGAGCATTACACCATAGATATTGCCTCCAAAGCTTCTTTATTCCAGAAAAATAAACAATAACAATAGTAAAATAGCAACAGCACCTCAATCCCAGTTCTAACTAGATTGGAATAGGTGATCTGAGCTTTATTTATACAAAAAAAGGAGATCCAACCCAGGAGGGTGCAAATTCCAAGGAGACAAACCACTGCAACTGAAGGAGATTCCATCAATGCCAATCTAAAGTTGAACTAAGCTTCCACTAAGCCTATTTGTTAATTAGGGAGCTGATTGAGCTAACACATCAACCCACAGACTGACACATCAATCTACAGAGCTTCCAGGAGATCCCACATGTGTGGAGGAGAGAGAGAGGGTGCAATTCCCCATAAAGGATGCTGAAGTTCAAATCTGGATCTATCTAGATCACCTCCTTCAGTCAAGGATTTATCAAATCCAATCAATATGGTGCAGATCTGATTGATTTCAATCAAATCAGCTGAGAATCCACTGATCTAGGATTTTGGATTGTTCCATTATTCATCAATTTATTAATTAAAATAATCAATAATTGATTTTTTGGGGTTTTCTGACCTGAGTGATGGAAAATCAATCAAAACTAGGAAATAGTCGGTCTATAGGTTTACTGGATGCTCTTATCTTGAAAATGAGCACTTACATGACTGAATCTGACTTCCGAGCCCACTTTTATTACGAAACCAATTTTTCCATTTAAACTATTAAAAAATAGCCTAAGTTTTGGAAAAATTAAATTTTAATAAAAAACACTGAAAAAATTAAAAAATTTAAAAAAATTAGAAAAACCTAGGGGGACTTAGACATGTTCATATGACTCAACCATAATGCCTAGCATGTTTATACATTGACACGTAGACTCTAATAGCCTCAATAGGCCTAAATGCCAAGCCGACCACCCCAACTTTGGAGGTATTGAGTGAAAAACTCAGAAATTATCAATCGTTTATTCAACAACCAATAATAACCAAGGGAAAAAACATCCTGGGCTGATCGGATTGACAAATAAATTCTAAGAGACCGAGTCTTTTACAGACACTATCATGCTAAAACATTTATTACAACTGCCCCAAAGGGGTATGAACATGTGATATAGTACAACAAAGTTTCCCAGAAACAAGACTGAAGGTCTTCTAAAGTTCAAACAAGTTAGCCTCGTTTGGTTCACTAGGCTCACATGATAAAAAACCACTAAGTACAACTTAGGTGGTAACATTCTGGCTCCAACTATGGGACATTTTCTCGATCTAGTCTTTAAGGAAAGGAGAGGATACGAGAACACCAGAATCTCTGGTTTATATACCCTGTAAAAACATCTCAACTTGACAAAAAACCTCAGTAGCACAAGCTTTATATAAAAACCAAATGAACCATTAAGCTGATTTATTTAAAAAAAATAAATGTAATTAAGTAATGAAAAAAAGTTTTATTATAGATAAGTACAAAACATAAATGCAAAAAGTAAATGCTCTCTTTTAGGAGCTTATTTTCCTACTCTAAGCATGATATAAAAAGGTTAGGTGTAATAAAAAATCC
>LPNX010587220.1:60687-103124 GCA_001517045.1 Pseudotsuga menziesii
TCTTGTCTTTGGTTACTAGCCAAAGTAAGCATACCTTATTCAAAAAACGCAAACCTGCGTGATGACCCAGAATGGGCGGGCTGGATGGGAAATCATAGGCATGAATAATGTCATAAAAATTCTTCCCAAACTAGTATGTGCTCATGTAGGCTGCTTCTATCCATGACTAGACAGGGTTGATATGCAAATCAGAGTGATGAGGGAGAATGACTACACCATCATACTGATCATCAAGGCTTATCAGATGATAAATCATTATATAAGCCCCAAGAGGCTCCAAATAATAAGGAAACTCCATATGTGAAGAAGATAGTTGAGACCGATATTCCACTGAATACATCACATTTGTCTTTTCACAACACTGCTTCTCAATGTCTTCATTATTGATACATTTGTACGACTCTGAATGATATGACTTTGAGTGATCATTTAAGAGTTTTGAATGCTCCTCTTCCATACTAGGATTTTCCCAGGTCTCTGGATCCATGCTTCCCTCTGTGGAAGTATAGTAAATTGGACTTCCACAAATTTCTAAATAGACACTCCCCTGTATGGATATAGAATAGATGGGATTCTTAATAATATATTCACAAAAATTCCAATAGTCATCACTGCCATCTATGTCAGATGTGATGGATTCTCCATTGCTGATATTACATTCTGATATCAAGTTCTCCTTGTCTTCATTACTGATAGTGATATATGGATCGGACTGATCATATGGATATATTGCATGCTCCTTTTCTATATCGAAATTTTCCAAGGCCACAAGGTCCATCTTCTCTCCTTTAGATACGCCATAAACAGGAGAATCAACAAACCATCCAAAGTTTCTAGTTCATTATTTTTCTCATAGATTGGATTTTCCATGAATGTCCAAGACTCCTCTTCAACATCTTTGTCAGACTTAAGGAAGTCTTCATCACTTGTATCATGATCCAAGTTATACTTGTACTCATATTCTTCAGAAAAATGGGAACACGGTAGTAAATATTATAGACTATCATCATTATATGGAGAACAGGTAGGAGTCCCATCATGCATATTATGGTTTTCATCATAAGTTTCACTATAATATTCTGCAATGATTTCAACCTTAGGTAGATCTGGAGTACAAATGTGATCATCATCACTAAAATAATCATGAAAGTATTCCCAATCATCACTATTGTTTGTTGATGTTACATGATGAGGGTCTTCAACAATTTTTTCAATTAATGGCTCTTCATGCATAGATTCAATGGGATCATAATGGATTTCTGAATGTTGGTTGTTGTACACCATGTTGATACTAGATATCTTAGGGTACTCTGTATGAAACTCTTTCCAAGGAAAGAGTACCCAAAATTGGTATTAATGAATCATTTAGCATTGAATGATTCAATATCATTTCCATCATAATGCCACTACTTCAAAAATATTTCGAAGAACTTTGCAATGGAAGTAATAGATTTCTCAGGAAAACACTCATGAAGCCAACATTAAGCGTCCCCTTGCAGAGAATAAGAAAACATCACCATCATATGATGCTCATGTTTAATTTTGTTTTGACTCATATGTGACAGAAAAATCATAACATGGAATCTAGTTGACTGATCATTATCATCCCCTCGAAAGCATGGAAGGGAAGTAGATGTTGTTTCACTAGTGAGAGGATTAGGAAAGCGAGGGATGCTAGAGAAATCAATGGGATGACAATCATAGGAAACTCAAGAAACAAATTCTATTCTTTTAATATCCATATCAAGAATAAGTGATCATGGAGAATGTCTGGAACTAAAAAATGGAGTTGAGCCTTAAATTTCACTATTATGTGGGATCACCTACACACAATCAATCTAAAAAATCTTTGTGAGAAGAAAGGGTTTGATCCCTTCAATGGAGTCTCCATGTGAGAATAAAAATATGCGTTTAAGAACTCTCACAAAAATATTTTTTGCTTTTCTTTGTAAAAATAAAAAAACTAAAAAAAGTTAGTGGAGTTTCCAGTTGAAAATTAAAAATCTACTCTAAGCATTCATCAAACAAAGCAAAAACAAAAATGAAGAAAACAAAAGTCATACTCGGGAATAAAAATATTTCTCCCCAGCAATGGCGCAAAAAAGTGTTTCCACCTTTCACACACCTGGTTTACATGGTAGAAATCTTCAAGCCACTCGGTGTGTCGTTGGGGGAAAGTCTCGAGTCAAGGCTGTCACCTTGTTCTTGACTCCTCTGTTCAGGATAAATCCTAACGAATCCAAGGGGGGTAGACCCTATTAAATTACTAAGGCTAATTACTTAGTGTGATGGTGTTATAATGATTAAGTTATTTAGGAGTTTTGAAATTAACTAATGAAAGCAAAAGATAACAAGATGCGAGATTTAAAGCATATAAGAATAGTAATGACACTCAATATAGATATATAATTGAAAGAAATGATCAAATAAATCACCAGTGCCTTAAATGGAGTCAATAGAGAAAATAATGTGCTTGCATGCACTTGAATGAATGTTTTACAAATGTCTCTTGGTAGATTTTAAATTAGTGTGGAATGTGAATGAATTAAATTAGGCGAAAAGGGGACTCCAGATATACCTGAGGGGTACTTAGAGTATGTCCAAAAATGAAATTTCACGGCTACCCGCAAGGTGTTTGTGGGATGAAACAGAGTCTCAGAAACTATTGTTCATAACACACCCATTAGGGTGTGACAGAGATCGGTGCCTCGAGGTCACTTTCCAGTTGTTCCCATTCCTTTGGGTATTTTTCCACTGCTTATAGTTCATTCAAGGCGTTGGATTTTCGCCTAATGGTTTGTTGATTAAGGAGGTGAGGAATAATTAATCTAGTCAATCAAGTGATTTTTATGTAGATTGATTGATCGAACTAACCAAATCCAAGTACAGAGCATACACATTGGAGTCTTCGTTATTTTTAGTAAATTTTAGAAGAGGTGTTCTTATTAAAAAGAAAACCCTCGAGGAACCTCTTTTGGTGCAAGTGGACCTCAATTGGGGAATCAAGGAGGGGTTGATTTTATTATGATTATCAACAATGAATAAAGAAAGGAATTAGAGATACACAACACCGGTTTTCTAATTAGTCCTACCAGGCATCTCTTTCCCCTTGCGGGTCAATCGGGAAGTCGTGGGGTAAGTAGTATGATTACTTTTGAAATTAAAATATAGAATAATGCAAAATTATATCAAATTATACAATCCTACATGTCAGTACTAAAATAGAGCAGAAAAAAGGGAAGAATGCAAAAAAGTGAAATGGACACAGACCCCCCCTAGGGGGATGGGGAGCAGGCTCGAAAGATCCTACTCAAAAACTATTTTATTTTATTATTATTGGTTACAATATCAAAAAAATGAAATATCAGAAACCTCTTGGTCCTTATACGGGATGAAACCAAGATCTTACAACCTTCCAAATTTTTTAAAATCCAGTGAAAGGGGAAACCCCTCGGGGGGATTTGAACACTCCCGAGGCCAATTTCAAAGAGAATCTTCTTTTGTTTTCTATTACACCTACTAAAAATAAAAAAATCATCTTAGAATAAAATATGCTCAGAATCACTTTAAGAGTACCTTTGGGCCAGCCTACCTTAACTCAAAAAAGACTAAGTTAAAACTAGCTAAACAAGTGAAAAAGGAACCAAGGAAGGCAAGCTTTCCTTGGGATATTGGCTTGTTGTTTGTGCATCCAATGAAATATGCACTAATTTCTGGATTTAATATTTTTTTAAACAGAAAAGGAAATCTAGAGCATGCAACCTACTGATTTTCTTTAACTTGCCATGCAAAACGGACGATTTCCTTATGCTAGATCTAGAATGCTTAATGATACTTTCCAGAAATGAGATATACACTATGAGCTTTGAAATAGTATATCTATGTAAATTTTACTTTAATATAATAGATCCAAATGATAACAAATCTTTCGAACATAGTAACCAGGTAAGAAAATTGATTTTTTGAAGGAGAAAGAGAGAGAAAGAGTGTTGGAAGCTTGGGAATGTTGGGCTTTGGAGTCTGCTTTGGTGGAACACTGAGGGACTATGTCATTCAAAATATCTTGATGATGAGGAAGATGCAAACCATCTCAACCTCTTTTACAAGGAATATCACCTGCAACTTAGAAATCTTTGCAAAAATAGATGGTTAAAACATAGGTGCTGCTGGAAGAGATAATTGGAAAGCATGCAATTCAACTTAAAATACACGCAAATCCAATAGATCTGAAACAAGAAAATAGGAAGAGTATAAATCAAACTAGAATAAAATCTTACCCTAACAGGAGGGAGCTCTCTCCTTCAAGGCCAAAAATTAACTGGGAAAAGAAAAGATAAATAACATAGATTATACCTCATAAGCATTTGATAATCACCATCCACACATGAAGAGCATTACACCATAGGTCTTGCCTCCAAAGCTTCCTTATTCCAGAAAAATAAACAATAACAATAGTACAATAGCAACAACACCTCAATCTCAGTTCTAACTAGTTTGGAAGAGGTGATCTGAGCTTTATTTATACAAAAAAAGGAGATCCAACCCAGGGGGCGCAAATCCCAAGGAGACAGACCACTGCAGCTAAAGGAGAGTCCATCAATGCCAATCTGATGCTGAACTGATCTTCCACTGAGCTTACTTGTCAATTAGGGAGTTGATTGAGCCGACACATCAATCCACAGAGCTTCCATAAGAGCCCACACATGTGTAGGAGAGAGAGAGTGCGCAATTCCCCATAAAGAATGTTGAAGTCCAACTCTGGATCTATCCAGATCACCTCCTTCAGTCAAGGATTTGTCAGATCTAGTCAATCTGGTGCAGATCTGACTGATTTCAATCAAATCGGTAGAGAATCCACTGATCTAGGATTTTGGATTTGCTCCATTATTCATCAATTTATTAATTAAAATAATCAATAATTGATTTTTTGGGGTTTTCTGACCTAAGTGATGGAAAATCACTCCAAACTAGGAAATAGTGGGTCTATAGGTTTACTGGGTGCTCTTAGCTTGAAAACAAGCACCTACATGACTAAATCTAACTTCTGAGCCCACTTTTATTACAAAACCAATTTTTCCAATTAAACTATTAAAAAATAGCCTAAGTTTTGGAAAAAATAAATTTTAATAAAAAACACTAAAATTTTTTAAAAAAAAACTAGGGGGACTTAGACATGTTCATATGACTCAACCGTAATGCCTAGCATGTTTATACATTGACACATAGACTCTAATAACCTCAATAGGCCTAAATGCCAAGCCAACCACCCCAACTTTGGAGGTATCGAGTGAAAAACTCAGAAATTATCAATCGTTTATTCAACAACCAATAATAACCAAGGGAAAAAACACCTTGGGCTGGTCCGATTGACAAATAAAGTATAAGATACAGATTCTTTTACAGACACTATCATGCTAGAACATTTATTACAACTCCCCCAAGAGGGTATGAACATGTGATATAGTACAACAAAGTTTCCCAGCAACAAGACTAAAGGTCTTCTAAAGTCTGAACAAGTTATCCTTGTCTGGTTCATGAGGCTCACTTGATGAAAAAATCACTAAGTACAACTTAGGTGGTAACAAGGCACATCTTTCTGTCGAAGCAGAATTTGATTCCAGGCATTTTCAATTTTTGGTGCAGGAAATTAGGGATTTTTACAGAAGAGGAATTTTTGAGTGATCCTGGAATAGGATTGCTCTCCTCATCAAAATCAAATTTTAGAGACTTGGGTCAATATTTTTGGTTGGGTGAAACTATAGGAAAGCCAAACCCTAGTTTGACCCTGGGCCTAAAAAACCCTAAAATACTAAAACTGGTAGAATTGGTACATTCGCTATATGTTGAGATTGGAGAAGGATTAGGAGATGAAACTTTCATAGGACGAAGATAAATTCCTGATGTACCCTAGTTAAATGTTTCAGACTCAGATTCTCTATATTCTAAGAGATATGATCCTCCAATTTAGGATTCCAGCCTTTTCCAGGATTCATCCCTAAACAGGATACCTAGGGACAATTGCTATATCTCGGGATATAAAGGTCCAAATGGAATTTCGCAAGATGTTCCAAATAGGGTACGGATTGTACTTTATGTGGTAAAAGTTTAAAACCCTTATGATGAAACAATGACATAGGGCATGTCGTACAATTCTCCATGAAGAATAGTCTTGAAACAAATCACCTTGGAAAAAATATCATAAGTCCCAATTGGTGAAACCAATTCTTATGAAACCTCTAGTTTTGGAACACGAACAGACAAGGTTACCGCAATATAAAATTTCAGAAATAGAGGATTAGTAATTTTAGAGATACCGAAGAAACAGTATCAAGCATTTATGCAAAATAAATTGGTAAACTAGGGCTTCCTGTTCTAAGAGCTTCCCTCCACTATTTTCAGAAAAGGAGTAGATTGGATAGCTTTCCCTGAAGAGGTCTATCTTTCTATCTAATCAGATCTGAAAGATTCCAAGTTTTGAAAATTAGGGTTTCTCTAACAAACCATAGATCAGCTAGCTCAGGAACCAGGATGGACACCTCAAATCGGCAATATCTAATCTTTTGTTGTTTAAATTTGAGGTTCTCATTTCTATATGACTAGTCACACTAGCTTGGTGAAAAGCTTGGCGAAACTGAAAAATACCAAGCATGGAAGTATTGGATCTCACTGGTTCTTGAAGAAAATGAATTGGACACCTACATAAGTAGAGAGGTTCCAGTTCTAGAGGGAGATGAGGTTAAAAGCCTTGCACAAGAAGAAATTGGTCAAGGCCAAGAAGATCATTGTTGATTCAATCACGGATCACCTTATACCACAAGTGTCTTCCCTAAAGACACCAAAAGAGATGTTTGATTCCTTGACTAAGATATTTGAAGGGAAGAACATAAATAAGAATATGAATATGAGAAAATAGTTGAAGAATGTGAAGATCCTGAATGCAAACACCATGCAATCATACTTTACAAGGGTCTCTCAAATCAAAGAACAACTTGAAAGAAGTAGAAGAATAAGTGGAGAATGCAGAAGTTGTGATAACCATCTTGAATTACCTCCCAGGATCATGGGATTCATTCATTCGAGGAATGTGTGCCATAAGGAAGTGATTACTTTCAGTAGACTCTGGGAAGAGTACACACAAGATGAAGCTCAACTCTAAATAAGAGAAGAGAAGATGGGAGAAACTGAAGATCAAGCTCTCACCATCCAAAGAATATCCCTCAAGCGATGATGAATATGAAGAACTCAATTCTTGAAGATCCTCTTATCCATTTTGAGCATTTGGATAAGAAATGATGCTATTATAGATGAACAAGATGATGAAGCTGAAAGAAGGAGTCCACCCATGAAACAAATAAAGATAAGTTTTCAATTGTTATTTCATTATATTATTTTGTTATGCATATGTTTATATTCAGTTGATGTGTTATGCATGATAGAATTTTTTCATTAATGATAGTATACTACTAATATGCATGTGATGGGTAAGTATCTCATGGTGCTATACAACTCTCCATTGCTACTTATCTAGAATAAAACCTCTTTGCTGACATAATGGATTAGTGCACAATCTCAATGTTGTCCTAGTAGAGATGGAAGGCATCTATAAAGTTTCCATGAGATATGGATGAATGTTGTATTGGCTAAAATAGTTGTGTGATCATATATTTATGCATAAGAATTTTCCATTATGAATATGCCTTATAAAATGTTTCTAACCATACAAATGCATTTGACTTGTAAGAAAGATCGCATACAATCACCTACAACAAAATAAGGATGAGACTTGTTCTGAAGAACAAGTGACGAAAGTTCAAGGAAGAATCCAAGATGAAGAATAATATGAAGATACTTTCAAAGAAAGAAGAAATCTCATACATGGTGTAGTTATGCGAAACTATTGAGCGACATCATTGATGTAGAGCCTTCCAGCTATGAAGAAGTAGCCAAGAAGAAAGGGAAGGATAAGAAGAATTATGTCTAGGATGTGGCATCGAGATCTGAAGGGAAGTCCGTAGTATCTTCCATATGGATCTACAAAATCCAGCATACAGTAGATGAAAACATCATGGGATATAAGGCGGGATTTGTAGCATGAGGCTTCTCACAGAAAGAAGGTTTAGACTACGAAGAGACATTTGCATCTAGTGGGAGTTGAGGCACATGATAGGCATACTCATGTGTGCAAATTAAAGAAGCCCTTGTATGAGCCCAGAAGACACCCATGGGATAACACATACATGAGGATCTTGAAGATCACCTAGAGTGATGAAGATCTTAACCTTTGCTATAAGGTCAAAGATGAAAGCCTATAGAGGATACCAAGCTCACAGATGAATGTGAGAAGAACCTATGAAAAGGTTCAAGACAGAGGATCCTGGTATCTAGTGACCCTATATGGATACATAAAATTCTAGTAGTAGAGGAAGCTACTTGTCACTCAGTACATAATGTTTCAGTGCATAGAGTACGAAATACAGAAGGAAAATGATGCTTCGCTTCAGAGGGAATGATTGCAGAAGATCCCAAGGTTCGACATGGTATGAAAGGATGGATAGCTTACTAATGACTCTAGGATTTACTGAGAGTAAAGCGGATTCCAACATTTTCTTCAAGGTTGAAGGTGGAATACCAGTGATGCTCCTGTTATATGTTGATGACTTGTTCCTAAAAGAAAAGAGGAACTCATTAAAGTTGCAAGAAGGAGACTTGCTTCCGAGTTCGAGATGAAGGAATTGGATATGATGCACTACTTTCTAGGCATGGAGATGTGGCAGAATGCAGATGGAATCTCCCTAGGAAAAGGGAAGTATGTAGTAGAGATCTTGAAGAGGTTCAGGATGATGGATGCAATGCCATGACCACACCTATGGCATCAAACCTGAAGCTATTGAGTGTTTCTTTATCAGAGACGGTTGATGCCACGATGTATCGTCAGATGATTTGTTCCTTGATGTACCTGACGAATACGAGACTAGATATTTTCTTTGTTGTGAACACATCGAAACATGTTTACCTGATGGTTTCAAAGCATGCAGTGAGGTACCTGAAGGGTACAATTTATTATGGGCTCAAATATGAAATGAATCAGAAGATTAACCTAGAGGGTTATGTCGATTCATATTGGGAATGCAGTTCCATTGATAGGAAGAGCACTTTGAGGTGTTGCTTCAATACGAGATCATAGAGGAGCAGTGAAGCTCCAGTATGTGATCTAGATTGAGATCTCTTGAAAGAGGGAGTTCTAGCATAACCGATGAGACAGGTTGTCTAAGCCTAAATACTGGCGAAGATCATAGGTTGCTTAGACGTAAAAGTTCCTGTAGGTTTTCCCAGACATAATTGGTCTTAGCGATGCTCACAAGTTACCCTTGAACGCAATCATCCCTGATGTGATTCTATGCTAGAAATGGCCAAAGTGAAGTTTGAGTACTTCAGGGAGAAACTTGGTGTTCTCCAGATCGAGGTTCCTTCGAAGGGGAAGTGATGAGTCCGTGAGCCATTCTAATATGACTATGGTATTGGATCCCACATGATTAGATATAAGTGCAAATACATTATGAATTGACTATGGGATTGGCTCCCACATGATCATATATAAGTGCAGATCCATTTTGATATGACTGTGGGATTGGCTCCAAAATGATCATATATAATTGCAGAGCCATTCTGATATGACTGTGGGATTGGCTCCCACATGATCATTTGTAAGTGCAGAGCCCTTCCATGGATGGTAGTAGTTGTGTCCTACCATGCCACTTGGTGTAAGTGCTAGGATCTTCCATGGATGGTAGTATTTCTATCCAACCATGCCATTGGTTGTAAGTGCTGGTCCCTTCCACAGATGATAGTAGGTGTGTCCTATCATGCTGATGGTTGTAAGTGTTGGTCCATTCCATAGATGATAGTAGGTGTGTCCTACCATGCTGATGGTTGTAAGTGCTGGGCCTTTTCACATATTATAGTAGGTGTGCCCTATCATATTGGTGAATGTAAGAGCTAGGCATTTCTGACATGGTGGTGGATGTGTTCCTCCCATGGTCATATGTGAGTGCTAGGCGTGCCTTTTTGAAATGGTGGTGGGTGTGTTCCTTCCATGGTCAGATGTAAGTGTTGGTTGGGCCTTTTTTACATGTGGTTAGATATAAGTGTTGAAGAAGATAAAGACCTACATGGATGCTAGGACTACAACCAGCATGAAAGAGGGATGGCTCTGTAGAACTTCCTATGACAAGAAGAATTGAGAGATAGCACCATTTGACAATGATGATACAGCAGTGATGATCCAGAGTTGATGAAAATCCAGTGACGATCCAGACTTGATGAAGATACAGTGATGATCCAGACTTGATGAAGATCCAATGTTGATCCAGATTCAATGAAGATACAGTGATGATCCAAACTTGATAAAGATCCAATGATAATCCAGACTTTATGAAGATGACTTGATGATGATCCAGATGATACAGAGAATAATACTTGTACTGATAAATTGTGTCGAGAGAATACCTTCCTAGTTAAGAGGGAGTGTTGATGTATTTTTAACTTCATAATGTATTCACTTGTATATCTTATGTATTGTACCCCGATGTTCCTATAGGGAAGTATCTGTAATGTAATTGAGTCATGTCATGCCCTGATGTTCCTATCGGGATATTCAATAATGTAAACAAGTGATGTAAATTCATTAAGGTTAACCCTCAATTGAGGTCCCCACAATTGAGTTAAGGTTAACAATCCTTGTTGATCAGAGGGAAAAGTCCCTATAGTTGTGGGGTACCAGGGTTATTAGACTCTCCTAGAGATGTCGGCCCTCGTAAGTAATTGTTAAGTGAGGCTGACTTGATGGAGTGGACATTAAGTGAATGAAAGAATATAAATAGAGAGTTAGCCTCTCTATTTATCACACATACACTCACTCACTGGGGCGCATGAGTGAGAGAGGAGAATCTCTCTCAAGTGAGAGAGAGAGAACAACTATGGAGATCATCTTTTCTATCTTTGGGTTTTACTGCTACCATTGGTGCTCATTCTATATTTGAGGAAGTTGTGGGGTTTTATCCTTTACAGTTTCCCCAAGGAAAATCTCTTGTGTATATTGTCTCTTGTGATTGATTGTTGTGCATGTTATTCTCTCACATAAGATCCTAAGATAATACTGTCTTCAATGATAAAAATCTAATAGGTTTGACTGTAACTTAATGATATCTGCATTTTGTAATTGCGATAGGCTTGGTTTTTGTTGTTGGGGTTTTAACTACCTTCAGACCTAAGCTTGAATGTATAGAATTTATTAAAGGGTGCTTTATGCTGGGAAAAGGGCTTGAGTAACTTTTCGATAGGATCTATGTATTTTGTAAATAATGTTTTGATTATGTTACTAGCAATGGGAAGCACCATTGCTTGCAATGGTGCGAGGCCAAAAGTAGATGACCGTGTAATCTCTTTAATGATCTTATAAAGTATGGGTTTATATATCTATGTTGTGTTGATTTCAATGGTTTTTGTTCTGTGGACTGTGTGGATTCACATTCGTTTTATGCGTTAGTTGTATGGATGAAATGTGTGACAGTGTTATGGATTTGGGGCCATGCCGTATATGGAATTGGCATTTCCCTCCATGGTAGCTATGATTAATTAATTATTGTTTATGATTTCATTGTGTAATATGGTTATGGGGTTGTCTAGGGTGTAACCTTGTGACTATCAGTGATTGATGTTGGTAAATGCAGACAGGGTTGTAATATTTGGTAATGTTGATTATTAGAATGAGTTGGATATGAAAAAGGCCGAGGGCCATAGATTACATCGTGGATATTAAAATGGGTCTTTCGACCTATGTGTAGAGATTTTATGTTTTGTTTACAGCCTACGTATAAGTAATATTGTATGGCTTTTTAAAATATTAATAGACCCTATAGGATTCGATCATGGGTCATTACTGTGATGAGGATTTAATTTATATGCATACAATTTGGGATTTAATGCCCACAAAAATTGATCCTGTGATCTCTATGCAATTATGTTTGTTTTAAATGAATACTTTAAATGAGATTATGTTTGTTTTTAGATGATTACTGTAAATGATACTATGTTTGTTTTAAATGATTACGGTAAATAATATTATGTTGGATTTTATTTATGTAGAGACTTTTGTTTAAGGCAAGTGATTTATAATATCATTCAAAGATATTTAAGGGTTTGATTTGTTATATTTGCAATGGATTATTTATGTGTATAATTGGTTTACTGTATTACGAATTCGTGGATGTAGTTGCTAGTAATAAATCATGAACCACTAGATGGTCTCGATACTTGGTATGTAGCTTTGATTTATGATAATATTTGTTTTAAAGAAGAATGATAATGCTTATATAGACTCTGAGAGGTCTTTGTTGATTTTTATCTTAGCTTTAATATTTGAAGTTATGATTATTCTTAGATGTAGAATATTGAGTTTATAATATAGCTTAAAATAAGTTAGGATTCTGTTTATATATCGTATTAGTTAACTGTATTTTATAGTTATGCTTTTTTTAAAGCTTAATCTGAAACAGTCGTTTACTTCTACACTTATCTCTACTAGAAATATGAAATCTGCCAGTAAAGTACAAAGGAAAATAAACACATAGGCCCTGCTAGGATAATTTCTAGGTCTTAGGAACCCAAGTCTAAGTTGTAAATGAAAATATAGAAGTAAACCAGAAAGAACAAAACCCTTGATAAATATTACATAGGAATTAAATTACAGCCTAGACTTTATAATTAAAATGTAAACCCTAAAAGAATTTCACAAGAAAACAAAGATACATAGGGTTAGAAATATAATATAAACACTTGCATAATCTAGCCAGCACTTATTCTATATAATAAAGTAGGAAGCCAAGAACCTCATACCTGAAAAGTGAACCTCTTCTAATGGATGAAACCTACACACTCAATTACCCAGCTATAACAATTCACAGGCAGATCTGACCTCTATATAGATGACTGAATCACTTGCGAACTACCACGTTCCTCCCAACCATGACCTGGAACCGTTCTTGATTTTAATCTAGATCCCCTTGAGTTGGTTCCAACATGCAAGTAGCTTAGAGCTGGTTCAGTTCTCCTTTTTATTCTTAGGAAAATGTTCTCTAAGAACTCTCTTGAGAATAATCAGGAAGAATAATGATGCCAAAAACATGGAAGAGATCCACAAGCCTCTCTTTGTCTTGGGACATTATAGACATACTTTTCAGTCAAAGGGGCAGTTAAATCAAGAATCATTTGATTTCTTGATTTAACCATTTTTATTTAATTTAGGTATTTTTAATATTTAAACTTAGGAACTTTTTACTAGTTCCTAATTGAAATTTTGTAGGTATTATAATATTTAATTTTCTCTCAGCAATAATAATAGTAGATGGAACTTTTCCTTCTTTCTTACATTATTAATATTATTACTATGTGTACTCTTTATACATGCTTTGTATAAAATATATAATAATATATTATTTGTTAACATTTGTCTTAGATTATCACATATTTTGATCCTTAGACTCATGACACTTTCTTCATTAAGGTCATCAGGTAGATGGTTAGGTATACTAGGCTAGGAAAATCTAAACATCCTTGCATGTTGGATTCCCTCGTATAACATGGTAGTTCTTGAGTACTTGATGAGATACATAAATTCAAGATTTCATTTAATCCATTATAAATAAGTCAGGTGAGATCAATATTTACTCAATCCGTTTTCACTCGGGCATCATTAATTATTTTCAGTAACTCCCAGAGCTTACCAGAGCCCATACTCAACGTTAAAAATAGGGAGTTACAAACATAGTGCAATTCCATAGCTCCTCTCTCAACACTAATGCTAGGATATACTTGTAGGATACACCTAGGGATACAATGGCAAAGGACCCGATGTTCCATAGCTTATGCTCAATATCAACATGGAACGTTATAGGGCTTATGCCCAACACTTCCACATTATCTTTTCATGTGTTCCAAAGCTTCACGCTCAACACAAATGTCTCAAAACTCATGTGCTTCAGAGCTTCTCGCTCAACACAAATATAAGTACATGTGCTCCAGAGCTTCTCGATCAACACAAAACATCAATTTATCCATGTTCTCTAGAGATCCTTGCTCAACACAAAGCATCTCATCAATCATGTGCTTCAAGGTCCATGCCCAACACAAGCAGACATATATATAATGAAATTGGCTTACACCCAATATATCAAAGACATCATCATGTTCACATGCTGTGTGGTCTTTCCTCCATTATATCAAAATAAAACATCAAGGTAAAATCATAATCAATAGGGCTCATTCCCATAAGTGTTAGGTCAAAAATTTAGGATATTACATCCCTGACCGCTTAGAAAAACATTGTCCCTGGTGTTCTAGGGACTTAGAATGAAATAATGAAACAAGGTGGGGTAACCCTTTCTTGTGGTGGCTTCATTCTCCCAAGTAGCCTCATTGGCTTTGAAGTGATTCCATTGCATTTTCAAATGGACTATGGTGCGTTTCCTGAGTTGCACTTCTCTCTTTTCCAATATATGAAGAGGTTCAAGGGAAAACTCCCTTTCAGGTTCCACCTGTAACAAGGATCAATCAATCACATGTTTAGTATCATAAACATATTTTTTTAATAATGATGCATGGAAAACATTATGGACTCTTATGTGCACGGGTAACGCTAGTTCATATGCCACTGGCGCTCTCTTGGCCAGTATTTCAAAGGGTCCACAAAACCTAGGTTCTAACTTACCGCACCTTCCTAAGCTCAACAAGCTCTATTTTGCTTTTACTTTCAAGTAGACATGGTCGCCTATTTGATAATCTTTATCTTTTATTTTCTGACCCACATAGATTTTATCACGATCTTGTGCTTCTTTAAGGTTCACCTAGATCTTGGTAACCAACTGTTCCAATTTCTTTAACAAATCAGGCCCTAACATGAGCCGATCCACCGAGCTATCCCAAGTAACCAATTTTCTACACTTATGTCCATAGAGTACCTCAAAGGGACTCATATTGGTGAAATTTTGGTAATCGTTGTTATACACAAACTATGCAAGATTAAAGTAGTATTCCCACTTGGTGGGTTTGTTCATGACATATATCCTAAGCATGTCTTCAACAATCTGATTTACCCTTTCTGTTTTCCCATTTGTCTGCGGGTGATAAGAAGTACTAAAGTTCAATTACGTCTCTAATCCAAAGAATAAAGATCTCCAAAAGTTTTTGGTAAACTTTGTATATCGATTTGAGATGATTTCCTCGAGTATCTTGTGAAATCTAAATAGCTCCTTCAAGAATGTATTGAGAATGTGTACTGCCTTATAGGCCGACTTCACTAGAATGAAGTGTGGTGCTTTTGACAATTTATCAACTAATACAAAGATATAATCATTTTGTTTCTTAATTTTCCGTAGAACGGTGATAAAATACATACTAATGACCTCACACTTCCATTCTAAAATGGTTAATGGCTGTAGAAATCCCAAAGGATGTTGATGCTCAGCTTTGACCAGCTGAAATTCCTGATATTTTGCGATAAAAAACGCAATGTCAGCTTTTAACTTAGGCCATAAATGTTGATGTATTTGTAACTTCAGAATGTATTCATCTATGTATCTTATGTATTATAACTTGATGTTTATTCCAAGATGTATCTATTATGTATTTGAGTCATGTTGTCATGCCCCAATGTTTCAATTGGGAGGATCAATAATGTAAACAAGTCATGTCAAGTCATGGTGGGTAACCCTCCAATTTTCTAAGTGTTAAAGTCCCCACAGTTCTGGGGCACTAGGGTTATTAGACTCTCCTAGTAGAGGTCAGCCCTAATGTTGGTTGTCTGGGCAGACCCGGGTTTACTGTAATGTACCAACAAAACCCCTAGCTCACTGGCCCTTTCGGCGACAGACCACAGAACGGCCTGAAGTCTCATCCGAAGTGATCCTAAATGGGTTGGCTGAAGAATCAGGTTTCCTCAACTAGGTTCTGTAGCATCCTAGCTTCACGCGACTCTTATTAGCCAGTGGGATCTCTCTTCCTCATGAACTCTGCTATGGGATTGACTCTTATTGCATCGCGGTTTCTCAGACGATGCACAACTTTCTCCTTTACTCAACCCGTAACCTACGATATCTCACACCGCAGCTCCTCTGACAGTGCGATATCGCCTTTCTATGCTACGATATTTCTTACAGTCAGACTCAAAATGCTTATACACACACAAAGCCCAGAGGATTTCTCCTTGGGTATGATAGCTCAGTTGATCTTAACCAGGGTGTTAAACAACTTTACTTAAGCTTCCTACAGCTTAACACACTTAATCATCACTTATGTTCAACTTACTGAACTAACCATACAAAGTTACTTAACGCTGTAACTGTTAACTGTCGTGAATCAAGCACTGATAAACTCATATGCAGAATACTTGACACATTCAACCCTCACTTAACCTTCTAAGTTACTATAAACTGAAGGATAGCATACATGCATTCATTAACTGATAAGCAACATTCGTGTAACAGATAACAGATATCAAATACATAAAGCACAATCACATGAAACAGTCGCACAACACACGGATTTTACGTGGTTCACTTCCAGGGGAGGAAGCTATGTCCACAGGAACTCTGTTTTATTATATCTTGAGAGAGTACACACATTTTCGCTGCAACCTATTATGTAGCTTGAGATCTTCTGGGAAACTCCACGCACACCGCTGGGAGCCCTTCTCTCTTAGATCTCTTCTCTTTCTCTAATTCTTTTTCTTACAATATCCTCTCTCTCTCTCTCTCTCTCTCTCTCTCTCTCTCTCTCTCTCAATCCATGCGGATTGTTACATTCATTATCAAGGAGTCAGCTACTGGTTACAGTAAGATACTACAGACTGATTAACAAAACCAGAGCTCGACTCTTCCTTAATGGGTTTACAACACTGATGAAAACTAGTAACAACCCAACCATCTATTAGCTAACCTTTTACAATACAAAATACATGCTTAAATAGGTGGCCTGAAGGTCTCACCATGATACAACACTGTGGGACTTTCCCAACAGTAACCCAAAACCCTAACTGTGATAGTCGGCCTATCTGTACTTTGAACTGCCACTTACTGGTCACACCCGCAGCTTTCTGCAGTCTTCCATGATTTTCGGTGCTGATCGTGGGTATGGGGTAATGCTTCCTTGGTTGCTCCCTTTCTATCCTTTGTATTTAATACCTCGACCCATTGTTCCTTTTCCATTTATGAGGGTAGCTGAGCCCTCCTATCGTCGCTGCTTCCTTAACTGCAGTGGTTGAGCTCTCCCTTCTCGGCCGCTTCAGGTACTCTTTTTCTTTGACTTCCTTGTCCTGATAGTCATGATTTTCGGCTCTGATCCGAAGCAGGAAATGAGATACGGCATCGTGCCTTTATCATATCTCTTATATCCTCACAAAATATGTTTATCCTCCAAAAATGGCAGCTTCTCCTGTAGCTGCGGGGCCCTGCTCCAACAGTCCCCTAACACTTACTTGTGGCTCTCCCTCGAGCCACTAACAACTGGCTTCTCTTGCTATAGCTTCTCCTTGGCTTCCTGTGAAGTCCTTGTGAATTTCTCCCTGAGTCCTGTGACATCTTTTTCCATAGTTTCAACACAGGCTTGTGCCGCTTCTCCAAAATAGTGTCAATACTTTCCTTAAGTGAAGCTCCAGAATAAATGGCGGACCATTTATAGGCTACTAAATTTTGTTGCAACGACCTCACCTCGTGCTACCTCAGTTAGGGTTGAACCATTAACATCAAATTCTACCGGATCACTTGTCCGAATCGATTCATCAAAGTCCTGGGACCTCCCTTATGTCTCCTCTTGTTCTCTAGGTCCGATCCGCTTTTGATTTCTGTACGAGTGTGTCCTTTTCCAGCTTTAATGTAACTACCTTCTTTGATATTTTCTGTATGTTTCTCATTTTCAACATCTCTGCTTCGTTCCTTTCCCTTTACCTTTTTTTTTTAGTCTTACATGCCTGTTTCTTGGTCCTTTTTTCTTTCCGTGAGATCTTCTAGGAAACTCCATGCACACAGTCGAGAGCCCTTCTCTCTCTTTTTCTCACTTTTCCTTTCCTCCTCTTCCTTTTTCTCTGCTCTAAGCTGGACTCTTCTACTATGTTAGCTTGACTCTTCTTCCTTGGCATTTGTCTAACCTGTGGTGTACCTAATTTCACAACCTTGGGCGGCATCATCATAGCAGACCTGAGGCCACCACGCTGGAATCGTTGCACAACGTATTCTAAGGATTCCTTCTTGGACATACACCACTTGGTACAATACTCTGGACTGGCAATGGCTGCAAAAATAGGGAAAACCAGCACTCTGTAACTAGAGTATCTTTGCATAGGGAAAATTGTAAAAATTGCTCTATAACTCTCAGAAATTGCAAAAGTAACCCTTCTGTTTGAATGATCTGTTTATTTATAACGAAGGAAATAATCTCTGAAGTAATGGTCACTTAGGCTAGACCCGTCGGTGGCATTTATTGCATGGATAAGACAACAACTGTCGTCCCGATCCTCATTAATTACTGAAAATCCAATCAAATTTCCCTCGAAAATTGTGTGCAAGTTGCAGTCTCGACCAAGATTTACTAAATCTAGGAAAATCGCTTGTACTGTTTCCAAATATCGGGTAACGTCTACCGGTCATATCTATATTAACTGCTTTTCAGAAGACGAAGTGACTTTCCCTCTTTCCTTTTTTCAAAATCATCCTCATGGCACGGGGAATATCGCAGCATTGCGATGTCACACCACATCATTCTGAACCAAAATGTTGAAAAACTCCACAACGTCCTATGACTTGCGCAAAATAAACTTTGCTGCTGTGATTCCTCCTACTTAGATCTTTTTTTTTATAGTCTAGACTAGTTATAGGTGCGATGCCTCCTTTCAACTATACTGGACATCTGCACTATGTGCGATGCCTCCTTTCAACTACACTAGACATATGCACTACATGTGATGCCTCCTTTCAACTACACTAGACATCTGCACTACTAGTTCTCTGAGTTAGGACTTATAAAGTTTAAGCCTACTGCCATTAATCAAGGTAGGAACAAGTTCCCTGTTCAATTTACTAAGCTAAACGACACCTCCTTCTGTGACTTGTTGAATCTGATATGGCCCTAACCAATGTGTCTTGAACTTCCCTGGAAACTTAATAAACTTACTGTCATATAGGAGCACTAGGTCTCCTATCTGAAAAATATTGCTCTTAATGTGCCTGTCATGCCAAGCTTTTTCTCGTGCCTTCTACACTTTTTGATGAAATCCTGGGATGAATCTGTCTTCTTCTAAGGCAAGCAGCTGCGCTAGTCTTTCATTCATCATTTTTGTATCATCCATCTCGGTAATTTGAGCAATTCTTAAATTGGGAATAATATATTCCATAGGCATAACAGCCTCTTGTCCATAGACCAAGCTAAAAGGTGTGTGTCCTGTAAGTTTCTTGCATGTAGTCCTATAAGCACATAATACAGCATTAACCCTAAGGTCCCAATCGTCTCTTTGGCTGTTACAGATCTTAGTAAGAGCATTTTCTAGAATCTTGTTAAAAGCCTCCACCGTACCATTAGCTTGTAGGTGGTAGGGAGTGCTCTTATGGTGCTGTATCTGAAATTCCTCTGTCAAGGCCTCAATAGTGCGATTAAGAAAGTGTGTTCCTTGATCACTCATCAAAATTGCTGGACATCGAAATCTACTTATGATGTTTTCAAAAATGAACTACGCAGCTGTAGCAGCATCACAATTCCTTACTGCTTTGGCCTCTGCCCACATGGTGAGGTATTCTATTCCTGTGATGATGTATCTTGCACCAGTTCATTTTCCTGGTGGGTTGATAGGACCCACGAAATCTATAGCCCATTTTTCAAATGATCGCAGCGTAATCTGTGGTCGCAGTGGCATTTTGTCTCTCCTGGAAGGTTTTCCTACCCTCTGGCAGATATCACAGCATATGAAAAACTCCTTAGTGTCTTTATGCAAAGTAGGCCACCATAATCCTGTAGCTAGAACTTTCTGAGTAGTTGGCTTTCCTGCGAAATGACCTCCTGTGGGACTTGAATGTGCTTCTCTGATAATGACCTCTTTCTCATGCAGCATAACGCATCTGTTTAGGACTTCATCTGGACCTAACTTATATAAATGTCCTATGGTCAAAGTAAAGTTTGCTTCTTTAACAACTAACTGTTTCTTTTGCTGCTTAGTTAACTCAACTGGTGCCCATCTTGTAGTGAGAAAGTGAATAATATCTGCATAATACTCATCTGCAATATGGATAGAAAACAATTGCGCATCTGGAAAATTATCTTCTAAATTACTTGGTTCTTCTCCTGAGTCTATCCGCGAGAGATGATCAGGTTCGGCATTCAATCTCCCTGGTTTTACAATAATTTCAAAATCATACTCCTAAAATAGGAGTAACCATCTACAGATCCTTCCTCCTAACACTGGCTTATTGACCAAGTACTTTAAAGTGGAATTGTCAGTGAACATCTTGAATGGGGCACCCAACATGTAGTGCTTGAACTTCTGTAGAGCATACACCATAGCTAATCCTTCTCTTTCTGTAGTGGTGTAGTTCTTTTCTGCGGTAGATAAATTTCTACTTGAGTATGCGATAGGGTGATCGATACCCCCTTCTCCTGGATGTGTTAAGACAATCCCCAGTGTGATGCCAGATGCATCCACATGTACATGAAATGGCTTGTTCCAATCTAGAAATACTAAGATGGGTGTTGTGACCATATTTTCTTTAAGAGTGTCTAAACTTTGCTGGCATTCCTCATTCCATAGGAATTTCGTTTCTTTCTATAACAACTTTTCCATAGGTGTTGTGATCTTCGCATAGCCTTTGATGAATTTTCTATAATACTCGGTATGACCAAGCACTATCCTTAGTTGCTTGACTCAGTTGGGTGCTGAAATATTTACAATGATGACAATCTTTGCAGGATCTACCATCAAGCCTTGTCTGCAAACAATATGACCCAACAGAATGCCAAATGGTGCACAGAATATACATTTCTTCAAGTTAAGAGAAATATGTTATTGCCTACATTTCTCTAACATGAGCCTTAAATCTCCTATATGCTTTTAGAGTAATCCAAATATAGTCCAGTCATCAAAATAGACTTCTAAGAATTTATGGATGTATTCCTTAAAGACAGCAACTACTACTCTAGAAAAAATAGCTGGTGCATTTTTAAGACCAAAGGACATTACCGTGTACTAGAATGAGCCCCATTCTGTTGCAAAGGTGGTCTTATGTCGATCCTCTAGATGGATTCTTATCTTGTGATAGCCTAAAAATCCATCAATGAATGAGTAGATCTCCAGTCCTCCCACATTGTCTAAAACTTCATCAGTAAAAGGTGTCGAAAATGGGTCATGAAGCGATGCGTCATTGAGTTTGCGCAAATCGACACAAATCCTGATTTCTCCTTTAGTTTTCTTTTCCTGCACAACCATGGGACTAACCCATTTGCTTTCTTCTACTAGTTCAATGATGCCTACTGCTAGCATCTTATCAATCTCATCCTTGACTTTTTCTTTATAACGATGATTTAATCTATATGGATGCTGCTTAACTGGACTAGCATCCTTTTTCAAAGGTATCCTCATGACTCCCAACTCTCCTACTATTCCCTTCACCTCTGTAAACTTAGTGGGAAATAAGTCCTGATAGTCATGTAACAGATCTGCGATGTGTCCGACTGTTTCATCATCCCAATAGTCTCCAATAAAGGCAAACTTGGGTTCTGCTTCTGTGCCAATATTGATCTTTTTAATATTGATAGGGTCTGTGATAGCTGGAATCTCTAACTTTGGTCCCTCAACTTCGCGAGTCCCTTTTGATTCTGCAATGTTGATACTGCGAGGATTCTCATCCTCATCACCTGGATCTTCTGCGAAGTTGTAACACTCTAGCGCATGTTCTAACTGGATGGCCCAATCAGGCTGAGCATAGACTGGTAGGGTACAGTCATCAAATATCTTGGTCTTTATAGTCTCTAGAGCTTGATCAATTCTTGGGTACTCAGATTCAAAAGTGAAAGTGAGTAGAAAGATGTCTATCATAAGTGGCCATGTATTCGTTCCTCTGCGCAACTCTGTCTCAATGATCCAGTTCCTTGGAACTGTGTCTAAAGTGTGAATGAATAGGTGAACCCATTCATCCTCTGGAATGTCCGACCAATCTTGTTTGCAATTCTTAATATGTGACCTTGGGTCACTTTCTCCTGTATATTTCTGCTATAAATACTTCTTGTCATTAGAGAATCTAATCATCATCAATCTCTTAATATCATCCCATGATGCGATATGTTCTTTATGTGCATACCACCATCTTGCGGGTGTGGCTCTTACTGCAAGGTCAATAGCTGCCATCCTCTGCTCATGAGGAATTTCTTGCTCAAAATGCTGTACAAAGTCATTGACATCTGCTAAGCCATCGAACAATGGAATATCCTTAATCTCTGCACCAATCCATCGCATTGACTTAGTCATAAATGCACATCTACGCGCTGAGACTTCATAAAGTCTATTCTGCCAATTTTCTAAACCAACCTCTGAATTTGATGTGCACGAGCTGTCGCATCGCCAACTAATATTTCCTTCTGTGGTGGGATTAATATAATCATTCTGATTGGTGGTCATCTGATAGAAGCTCTCCATATTACGCACCTCTTCCTCTGCTATGATAGGTTCAATGTAGCGAGGACCCTGAAAAGGATCCAATGGTGCGATGACTTGGATTTGTTTATCCTCAAAGGTCATCTGTCTTTTCTTCAAATTGATAATAGACATGTTATCGATTGCCCAATCAATGCCTAATAAATTTGGATATGGTTTGCTATCGCCAATAATTTCTATGACTTCAAAGTCTGCAAATCTATGAACTCCGTCAATATCAACGGGTACTTGTGGTAATAGACCCAGTGGCGATACCCTCTACTGATTGGCTAGTCGCAGATGGATAGGTGATCTGGCTAACTTAGGGCTACCCATCTGTTCCCATGTCTACTTAGTCAGAACATTTACCTCTGATTCTAAATCTAGGATTACCTCATCCATTTCAAATTCTCTGATTTGTGCTAAGTCTCATTTCCCTTCCTGTTCTTATATGGCCCATAATATTATGAACAGCACGCTGCATACTGTTCATGGAAGAAGGTCGCTGGTACTGATCTACAATGCGCTGAAGCTCTCCTATGGATTTCTCATTTTTGACGAGTTTCAAGCAGCTCCGCAGGAAGGATTGTACACTTCCTGTCAACTCATCCTCTTCACACCTTCCCGATGTGGTAGCATGTGATATCTACACACGACTAATGCCACAAGGTTTCTGCTGCGGTACGCCCCTACAAGGAAATACCTGCAATCCTGGTAGTGTAGGGCCAGTAAAGAAAGTTTCATCTTGCTGAAATGTTTCTTTGTTCTTCTGCAGGTTAAGTGGTGTAGAATTATTAGTCGCTTTGCACACCCACTCCGAACCTATATTCTTTTCGGCCTCTTGTGATGTCCTACTAGTAGAAGCACTACTACGAGTCACAATATTGACTCCTGGTTCTGGTTCTTTCTGCTCAGTATTAATAAGCTGAATGTTCTGGTTTACTACTGGCTCAGGATCCCTCATCTTGGCTATCAGGGTAGGACATTCTTCTATGGTATGCTCCTAGGACTTGCAATATTTACATGTTGTAGTAGGATTCTGACAATCCCTAGAATAATATCCTACAGCTCCATAATTATAACAAACAATTGGTCCTCAGCCACGGCCAAAGCCTCCACCGCGACCTCTTCCTCTGAATCCTCCACCACGGCCATCATGAGCCGGTGCATGCCGCAGACCTGCTGCTAGTCCCGGTGTCTCTGACTGGACTCTGTAGAAGTCATTTTTTCTTTCTATCATGAGATCATAGGCTCTTCAATTATTTTCATCATGTCCTACTGACTTACAGAAGTTACAATATAAATTCTTAGGGGTTTGTACATACTTCTGAAGTAAAGGGCATTCCTGTGGCCTATGTCCTCTTGTTCTACAGATTTCACACCATGGCCCTTGATTTTGTACTAAGTGGTTAGGAGACCCACTTGCTAGATACTCAACAAATACTGGATAGTTATCTTTGGTATGGCCATGTCCTTTACACTTTGTACACCATAATTCTTGTGCAACCTCCTTTCCTTTCTTAATCTCATGCAGCTGTAAAGTGAGATTGGCTAGCTCGTTCTGTAAGTTTTTCATACCTGTGCTAGTCTCAGCTAAAGGTGAAGCCTCTAGTTTCATTGCCATCTCCAATGCATCATATTGCATCTGGAGTTTCTGTTGCATCAGTGGAAGTCTGATGTGAGGGAGCAGTGCTGCGATGAACCATTCCTTATGCTGCTCCGGCGCAAACTCAAAACTGACTTGGTCTATAAGGGCTTTAAATTTCTGGTCAAAGTCCCATACTAACTTTGTGGGTAACTGTTTAATGTCTTTGAGTTCTGTAATGCATTGTGACTCAGACTTGGGTTTCTTAAATTCTTTAATCATTGCAGTCCTGACCTGTACAAGTGTTTTGATCTACGATGATGTATATTTCATATACCATGTTAGAGCTCTGTCTCTAAGTGTAGTGACCAATTGGACAAGCTTAGTATTGTCATCTTGAATCTGTTTAATGGTCCATATAGCTTCACATAGGAACCAATGCTGTTCTGGGTCTTCTGCCCCTATACCCCTAAAGGTAGGTAATTTCATGTCATCCCCCAATTGTTTCTACATGGTGGATTCTGATTTGCTGTATTACTACCACTTGGCGGTGTAAATGTAGATGGTATAGAGGTAGTATGTACTGTATGTGAACTACTAGATGGAGTTCCTATGGGATTATTCTGAGTCCTGGTCAGTTTCTGTGGGGTGTAAGGGTGGTACGGGACACCCCCTACTGTTCTTTCTATATTACTTTGACTCTGTTCTCTAGTACTCTCTGAACTGTCTTCAATGAAGGAAGATCTGAAATCTACTTTATATTTCTTACCTCTACGTGTACATCCAATTTCTTCAAAATCACTCTCAAACTCTTGTGACATTACATTTGCTTAACTTATTCATCTGAGAGTATATCCAGTACTCCTTTTTCATGCAATAACATCTTAAGGGACAAATTTAAAGAGTTCAAGTACTTACCGCGATATCCTTTCAAGAAGTACCTCTCTGCTTGACTGAAACTTTTTCTTTGATCCACTGCAAACTCTGTAATGAAGCCTTCCAACAAAATCGCAAGCCAGAAGTCTATTTCCCATGAAATGGGATTATCAACGCTCTTCATGGTGTGAATCAGCTCCGGTGTCCAGGCAATGTTCCTTTTCTTCTTAAATATGTGCTTATCATTCAACTTTGATAACCAGTCGTACAACTCATTTGCATAGGTCACAAAAAATATCATATCCAGGTCTGTGAGGATATGTTTTTGTAACCAGTGCTCTGTACTCAACGTAGAACTCTTGTTTTCTTTCTCAGCAAACTCTCTTTCCTTAGACTCAACCCACTGCTTAAGTTCTTCTTTAGTAGGATGCCAACAGAACATTAGCTCTTCAGTTTGTTCAAAACCTAGAAACGGAACCATTTATTGGTTGTCTGGGTAGACCTGGGTTTACTGTAATGTACCAACAAAACCCCTAGCTCACTGGCCCTTTCGGCAACAGACAGCAGAACGGCCTGAAGTCTCACCCGAAGTGATCCTAAATGGGTTGGATGAAGAATCAGGTTTCCTCAACCAGGTTCTGTAGCATCCTAGGTTCGTGCGACTCTTATTAGCCAGTGGGATCTCTCTTCCTCATGGACTCTGTGACGAGATTGACTCTTATCACATCATGGTTTCTTGGACGATGCACAACTTTCTCCTTTACTCAACCTGTAACCTGCGATATTTCACATCGCAGCTCCTCTGACAGTGTGATATCGCCTTTCTGCGCTACAATATTTCTTACAGTCAGACTTAAAATGCGTATGCACACACAAAGCCCAGAGGCTTTCTCCTTGGGTATGATAGCTCAGTCGATCTTCACTATGGTCTTAAACAACTTTACTTAAGCTTCCTACAGCTTAACACACTTAATCATCACTTATGTTCAACTTACTGAAATAACCATACAAAGTTACTTAATGCTTTAACTGTTAACTATCATGAATCAAGCACTGATAAATTCATATGCAAAATACTTGACACATTCAACCCTCACTTAACCTTCTAAGTTACTGTAAACTGAAGGATAGCATACATGCATTCATTAACTGATAAGCAACATTCATGTAACAGATAACAGATAGCAAATACATAAAGCACAATCACATGAAACAGTCGCACAACACATGGATTTTACGTGGTTCACTTCTAGAGGAGGAAGATACATCCACAGGAACTGTGTTTTATTATATCTTGAGAGAGTACACACAGTTCCGCTGCAACCTATTATGCATCGTGAGATCTTCTGGGAAACTCCACGCACACCGCCGAGAGCCCTTCTCTCTTAGATCTCTTCTCTTTCTCTAATGCTTCTTCTTACAATATCCTCTCTCTCTCTGTCAATCCCTGCATATTTTTACATTCATTCTCAAGGATTCGGCTACTGGTTACAGTAAGATACTACAAACTGATTAATAGAACCAGAGCTCGACTCTTCCTTAATGGGTTTACAACACTGATGACAACTAGTAAAAACCCAACCATCTACTATCTAACCTTTTACAATACAAAATACATGCTTAAATAGGTAACCCGAAGGTCTCACCGTGATAAAACACGGTGGGCCTTTCCCAACAGTAACCCAAAACCCTAACTGTGACAGTCGGCCTATCTATACTTTGAACTGCCACTTACTGGTCACACCCGTAGCTTTCTGCAGTCTTTCACGATTTCCGATGCTGATCATGGGTATGGGGCACCACTTCCTCGGTTTCTCCCATTATGTCCTTTGTCTTTAATACCTCATCCCATTGCTCCTTTTCCATTTATGAGGGTAGCTGAGCCCTCCTATCGTCACCGCTGCCTTAACTGCAGTGGTTGATCTCTCCCTTCTCGGCCGCTTCAGGTACTCTTTTCCTTTGACTTCCTTGTCCTAATAGTCATGATTTCTGGCTCTGATCCACAGCGGGAAATGAGCTACAGTGTCTTTCCTTTATCATATCTCTTATATCCTCACCAAAACTATCTATCCTCCAAAAATGGCAGCTTCTCCTGTAGCTGTGGGGCCTTGATCCAACACCTAGTAGGGTTTTAGTCATGTTGGGATTAGTATAAATGGAGAACTGGAGTCTCTATTTATCACAAAAGTCATACACACTCAAGTGTAGCGCATAGTTGAGGAAGGAGAAGACACTGGGGCTAGACAAGAAGAAGATTACTGCTGTTAGGAGATCACTTATTGTTTTGGGGCTCTTACTATTGTGGTGCTGATTCCATCTCTGAGGAAGTTGCAGGGTTTTTTTCTTTATGGTTTCCCCGAGGAAAAACATTGTGTTCATTGTCTCTTGTATTTGATTGCTGTACTTGTTATTCTCTCAGTTAAATATCCTAATAATGCTAACCTAATGTTGAAAAACTAACATGGTATCAGAGCTAACTTGAGAAGAAGACACTGTGCAGCTGCGGGAACTAGGGATTCCTAGTTTGTGGATCTTCCTCCACATATTTTCAGCAAAAGTAAGGTGGAATAACGCTCCTCCTTAGGGCGCATATTTCTGTCGAAGCAGAATCCAATTCTGAGATTTTTCAGTTTTGGACCTATCACTATTGTCGGAAATTAGGGCTTTTCACAGAAGAGGAATTTTACAGTGAGCCCAAGCATGGATTGATCTCCTCCCCAAAATCGAAGTTAGGGACAAATTTCAAGTCATTTGGGTGGACATAACTCCTAAAAAACAAAACCCTAATTTGCTCCTGAACCAACTCTGCAGGATTTCAGCTCAAGTCTCAGATCCGAAATTTTGACCTGGTAAGATCTAAGATCTCTTGTATTTCCATTTGAGATTCTCATTTTAAATATGTCTCATCATACCAAGCTTGATGAAAAGCTTGAGGGAGCTGATAACTTCCGATCTTGGAAGTATAGGATCTCCCTGGTCCTAGAAGAGAATGAATTAGACTCCTACATTCATGAGGATGTTCCAGTTCCAGAGGGAGATGAGGAAAAGGCCTTACACAAGAAGAATATGGTTATGGAAAAGAGGATCATTGCTGATTCTATCAAGGATCACCTTATCCCATAGGTGTCCTCTCTCAAGACACCTAAAGCCATGTTTGATGCCCTAACCAAATTGTTTGAAGGGAAGAACATAAACTGGAAGATGACTTTGAGGAATCAACTGAAGAATGTGAAGATTCAAAATGCAGAGACCATATATTATTAATTCACAAGGGTTTCTCAGATCAAGGAACAATTAGAAGCTGTAGATGAAGAAGTACAGAATGCAGAGATTGTGATGACAACACTGAATGGCCTTCCTAGGTCATGGGATGCTTTCATTCAAGGAATCTGTGCTAGAAAGAAGTTAGTCAAATTCAACAGACTATGGGAAGAATGTTCTCAAGAAGAAGCATGGATATCATCTCGAGAAGAGAAGATGGGAAGTGAAGACCAAGCCCTCACAGTTCACTCCAAGAAAAACAGAAGAAGACCTCATTACTCCAAAGGTAAGTATTCTCATCTCAAAGAGAACAGTAGAAGAGACATATCAAAATTGCGATGTTATACATGTGATGAAAGAGGACACTTTACAAAAGACTGCCCTAAGAACAAGGGCCACTCTCATAAGAAGAAGGGGAACAAAAGAAGACATCATACTCATACTGCAGAGGATGATGAACCATCCAAGAAGAGATCCAGATATGAAAGTGAAGATTCTTCAAGCGAGGATGAATATGTTTTGATCTCCGCTATCACAGGTAACATTTCTCACGGAAGTGATGATTGGCTTATAGACAGTGGGGCTTCCAAACATATTATTGGATTCAAGGAATCCTTTGTAAGACTATCAAAACATGAATCACCTCACAAGCTGAAGCTAGGATATGACTATCAATATCCAATAAAAGGTAGTGGGGAATCTTCATATAAATTAGACTCTGGTAAGTGTCTAACAATGAAGGAAGTATTGTTTGTACCAGGACTCAAGAAGAACCTCCTTTCCATATCAGCATTGGATGCAAAAGGAATGCGGGTGGCATTCATAGATGGTCAAGTCATTATTTGGCCTAGAGGAAAGACTATTGATGATGTGGTAGTAATTGGAGAACAAGAAGGAGGACTGTACAAATTGAAGGGCCATCCAAAAAAAGCAATGGTACATGATACAGTAGAGCCAAGTGAACTTTGGCATAGAAGGCTTGCACATGTGCATTACAGAGCACTACCTATTGCAAGCAAAGCTATTGAAGTTCTTCCAGAAATCCAATCAAAACATGATGGGGTCTGCAAAGGATGTGCGAAGGGAAAGAACACAAAGAAGACATTTCCAAGTAGCGAAAGCAAAGAAAAAGGAATCTTGGAAATCATCCACTTCGATGTATGCGGTCCTATGTCATCAAGCTCACTAAGAGGGTATGCATATTATGTTTTTTTTATTGATGATTTTTCTAGGAAGACATGGGTTTACTTCATGAAGAACAAATATGAAGTATTCAGCAAATTCAAGGAATTCAAAGCCTTGATCAAGAACCATACTGAAAAGAAGATGAAGACTTTTTTATCAGACAATGGCAGAGAATTCACTTCAAATGAATTCAAGACACTATGCAAAGACTCAGGGATTAAGAGGGAGTTGTCCACTCCTTATAATACACAACAGAATGGGATTGCGGAATGGAAGAATAGAACTATCATGGAAGCTGCAAGAGAAATGATTCATGATCAATATCTTCCTATGCATCTTTGGGCTAAAGCTTGCAGAACAACAATATATGTACAGAACCGTACTCCACATAGAGTACTCGAGAACAAGACTCCTGAAGAATTCTTCTCTGGCAAGAAACTAGAAGTCAGCCATCTGAGAATATTTGGCTGTCCTGTGTACATACACATCCCAAAGGAGAAAAGGACAAAATTAGATCCTTCAGGAAAGTAGGGTATATTCATGGGATACTCTAAAAGATCAAAGGCTTACAGAATCTACTTCCCAGGATACAAGAAGATTGACATCAGTAGGGATGTGACATTTGATGAAGACACAGCTTACAGCAAATCCAGAAAGATACCTGCTAAAGAAATTGAAGAAGCAGAAGCAGAAGCACCCAGAATTCATGATACAACCATGAATGAAGAAGATCAAGAAGAAGATTGAGAATTTGAAGAACCACAAATACCTATAGATCCACCTCTAGAGAAGAATCCTCATAAGAGGAAACCTGCTTGGGTACATGAACTTATCCAAGGTGCAGAAAGATATGGCGCTCCAAAAGAGAATCACAGAGAAAGAAAGAGGACCAGATCCTGCTCCGGGTATGTAGCTTTACTATGTGATTTTATTGATAAAGAACCTTCCAGTTATGAAGAAGCGGAAAAGCAGAAATAATGGAAGGATGCTATGATCGAAGAATACCAATCGATCATGAAGAATGATGTTTGGGATGTTGTCCCAAGACCAGAAGGGAAGTCAGTTGTAACTTCCAAATGGATCTACAAGATCAAGCATGCTGCAGATGGTAGCATTGAAAAGTATAAAGCAAGATTTGTAGCTTGAGGTTTCTCTCAGAAAGAGGGAATAGACTATGAAGAGACCTTTGCACCTATAGCCAGATACACTTCCATCAGATTAGTACTTGCCTTGGCTATAGTGATGAAATGGAAGATACACCAAATCGATGTCAAGACTGCTTTCTTGAATGGTGTAGTGGAAGAGAAGGTGTATGTAGAACAACCACTCGGTTTTGAGACACATGACAGGGATTCTCATGTATGTAGATTAAAGAAAGCCATGTACAGTTTAAAACAGGAACCCAGGACCTGGTACGGTAGAATTTATAGCTTTATATCTAGTTTGGGCTTTACCAAGAGTAAAGAAAATTCCAACCTTCACTACAAGGTTGAGGATGGCAACCCAGTAATGCTTCTACTATATGTAGATGATCTATTTGTGACAGGTACACATGGGTTGATTGGTGACACGAAGAGAAAGATTGCTGCTGAGTTCGAGATGAAGGACTTGGGGATGATGCATTACTTTCTAGGTATGGAAGTGTGGCAGAGTATGGATGGAATCTTCCTTGGACAAGGGAAGTATGCAATAGAGATCCTGAAGAGGTTTGGGATGATGGACTGTGTTAAGTCATGAACTTTTTTTCTTCAATTTTATATTTTAATTGTGATTTTATTTTTAGTTTACTTATTTGATTAATTTTTCTTATTTGCTTACTTTAGAAATATTTTGGTTTTAAAGGAAATTTTTATTTTTTGCTTTAGATTTTCTATTATGGTTTGTCCCCTTAGGTTTTGAAGGGTTATAAAGGCCATTATGTTGAATGATGGGTTCACAAATAACATCATGATCATAGTATATTACTTAAACCTCATTCAAAGTGGAAAAAATGACTAAAACAATGCCAAAATTTGAATTTAAAATATTCTTGTAGCGCAATGACTGAAATTTTACACAGCGGGTCTATAAGAATATCATGGGCATTAAAATCTCTGATTTTTAAGCCGATTTATCTCATGATTTCGATTTCCAAGTAACTAATCACATGTGTAAAGGGTTTTGATATGTGTTTCAGCAGTAATGATCATGCAAACAGGTGTGTTTCGTGTCATGAAGGAGATTGTGGTAATCAACAGCTAGGGATCATCGTATCATGACAGGTACAGGTATAAGTCAAGTTTGATGTGAAGGAAGTTATTTCACATATGCATCACGAAGCTGGAGACTAAGTGGAGCGAGGAGATTTGCCTAAAATCCAGAAGTTGCAGTTACAAAGGAGATTTAGGGCTTTCACAGTTACAGAGAAGATTTAGGGCTTTCTCGTCTCGCCAGCTGGAAGCAAATTGGAGATCTGAAGACACTTGTACAGTTAAATTTGACAATCAGATAACTCAAGGATTGATTTTAAATGACTATAGTAATATAGGAATAAGGTATTTCGCGTTAACCTGATAGTGGCTGCTAAATTGGGTCTTTCTCAGTAAACCTTGTTTTGTTAAAATTGATTAAGGAAAACATAAATGTATGCTTTTAACAAAACTCCTGTCGAAGAGGTATCAGTCTAAGAGGTTTTTAGATGCTGTGGCAAGTGAAAAATTGAAAGGTAGCAATTGCATTGAACCATTACCCTTTCAAAACCTGAAAATATGGTAGGGTGAAGATCTGTGTAGTTTGTGATGACCAAAGTTTCACAGATTTATTTGTTACCTGTAAACAATGCAATGAATGAGCTTAGCATGTGAATTGCATGAATACCTAGTCTGATGAGGTGCTAGAAGCTGACTGGTTTTGGTGCTAAATACAAGTTGGAGCAGAAACATACTAGAGAGGGTCTAGCATCAAAATGAATATCTGAGATGGTTGTTATTTTCAGCAGCAGTTTTATTGAAGAGTTTGTGGCACTCTGTTGATTTAAATTACTCAAGCTTCATGTAAAACGTTTCCTGCACTTAAAACACAAACATACTCTTAAAAATTAAGAAAAAGTAGTCAAGGAGAATCAAAGAAAGCTGATTATCAAAACTTCAGAAGCTTGAGAAGAAAAAAGAGTTGTTAGGTCATCAACAGGGCCCTAAAAGTACACAGAATTCAGTCATTGAAAGCATATGGGAAAAAGTGGCAAAACCAATAGGGCTGAGTCCACTGAGTTGAAATGGATTGACCAATTCCCAGGTTGTGCAGAACTTTTCTAGAATGCTGGTTGGTTGGATTTCTTCAAAAAGATCGATGGCTATAACACTGAGGTCTCTTATAAATTTGCCCAATGCTATAACCAGGACATGGTAGTATTTGATACTCTAAATTTTAAGTTGACTGTGGAACTAGTTGCTAAAGCTACATGAATCAGAAATGAAGGTGAAATGTGGTTCAAAAAGTTGCCTTTCACCTTTAATCCCCAAAGGTACCTTTTACCTGGCATTACTCCAGAATAGAGCAAAGGAGCATTAATTCAGAATTTTAGAGAGGAGTGGGTGTAGCCCATTAAAGTCCTACAAAGCTATATCACCTGTGAACGAAGATATGCCTATGTATTCAAATATCATTTTAGGTTCTTACAGCATTTGGTTGGTGAATCCAGAATGAGTCTTCCTTTATTTTTGTTTAAAAGTTTACAGAAGATGTCAAGTAGAGTCAAGGAGCATCAGGATCACACTTCACAATCCATCTTCCATCATGGTTTGATTAAGCTCATCATCAGTACTACTCTACAAAGAGAAGGGAAGACATGGAATTATTTTCTTTTATGGTCTGGTTTTCAAATCAAGGAGGAAGAGAAGCAAAGAAAAAAACATGTGGATAAGGGGAAAACCCTAGTTAGGAAACTAGGTCAGAAAATCAAGTTTGAAGATAAGAAAGAAGTTAAACTTGAAGAAGCACCAGAGCCCTCGAAGGAAGACTATGAACCTCAAAAGTTTTCAGATGACAGTAAAGGTAAAGGTCTGTTGTTTACAAAAAAGGAAGATCAGCCTATGCAGGATAGGGTAACAGCAGAAGCTTTCATGAAGGAGAAAACTATTGTCACAGAGCAGATTGCTGTAAAAGAAGAAAGCATCCAGGCCCAACAAAGAATCCCAATCACTATTCTATCAGAGGATGAAGGATATATGTTAGAAGAAGATGAATCCATTGTCAAAACTGAAGCTAGGGTTGGTACATGCAAGGAGTTCTCCACTCTAGAAGATAAGACAATCAGACCTAAGAAAAAGAAGACCAAAGTTATAGCTATGGAGTTTTCCACAGTTAAACATCAAGGAAGAACTTTGAAGATGTTGGGAGAGCTTGCCCCAGGGGTGGAGACCCAAAACAAGGCGTAAAAATAAGTTGAGGCTGAATATGAAAAAGATTTTAAAACTTAGATTAGATACAAAAAAGATAACTGTACTTGATTATGATTCTTCAAATGAAAAACCAAATATTGAGAAAGATTCAGCTCTAAAATGTCCAGTTTCTCATCATACAAAAGGAAAAAAGTCATTGAAGCTAGCAGAAGACTCTAGCCTCACCCAAACTAAGCAATTAGTTGTGTTTCTAGAATTAAGAGAAGAAATGTTGAAGGAGCAGCAGAAAGAAGAAGTGGATGCCTCTTATTCAGAAAATAAGTTGCTAATGGAGGAAAATGCACCTGATGAAACAGGCCCTCAGGAAAACCCTAGTATTCCTGATTTTTCTACAAAGTTGATACAAGAGGATGAAGACATTTTCAGAAATCTAGATATCCCATGGCTACCTAGTGAGATACAGGATACTACAACAGGGAAAGTTTTTGACTCAGACAGGGAGAACCTGCAAAGAACTATCAAACTATACAGACATCAAATGGATTACATGCAGGAAACTAATGATGGTCTAATCTTAGCAAATAGAAGACTCAAGGAGGATGTACAAGAATTAAATAATCATTATCAAGAGCTTACTGCAGTCTCCAAGGAGGCCCTGAAAAGAAAGAGAAACTCAGATGTACAGTGTGCAGAATTGAAGCAGACTGTCAGAGGCTTGCAGTAGTAGAATGAAGAACTTACAAGAAGGTTAGCAGATATGGAAGCTGAGCAGAAGAGAGACAGGAAGAAGGCCCAAGCTTTGGATGGAATAACCTTATTAGCTGAAGCTGCCAAAGACATTTCAGTTTGGTATTTAGTTAGTTATTAGTTATGTTTTTGAAGAAATACTTTATTTTGTAAATTTAATTTCACTTTATCCCATCGATGAGTTGGCTGAAGACAGTTAGGGTTTAGATCCTAACTGATTTTTTAAGAAACAGTATTTAGATAGATGAGAAAGAGGACAGATGGTTCGATTTTTGGCTGGATTAAGGAGGTTTGTGACTTTTTTATGAGCTAAGTATTATAACTCTCATGTGTATTTGTTGAGCAGAATTATCAAATATATGATACTTTACACCCTTCAGTTTGTGTTTTTGGCTTCATTTTGAACTGGTTTAGTTACATGATTGATAAATTCATTGTTGGTTTATGGTTTAAATGCTGGTAGTGCTTATCTGTTGTGAATGAACCTCAATGTCATGTTCTATTGGATATTGGTAATTATATTATGCATCTCTGCTCTTCTTTATTTATGATTTAGGTCATGCTTGGCTTGTGAATGTATTCCCTTCAGTCACCAAACTTTACAACCAGAAAACATTTCAAAAAACACTAAAACCTAGTTTTACTTGATTGATTATTTGAGATTGTGTTGTCTTGTTTCTTTGTAGCCTGGAAACATTTTCTAGCACAAACAAACTGCAAGACTATGGCCACACCTATGGCATCGAACCTGAAGCTATTGAGTGATGATTCATCATAGTCGGTTGATGCTACGATGTATCGTCAGATGATTGGGTCATTGATGTACCTGACGAACACGAGACTAGACATTTGCTTTGCTGTGAACACCTTGAGCCAGTTCTTGACAGATCCGAGAAATGTTCACTTGATTGCTGCAAAGCATATTCTGAGGTACCTGAAGGGTACAGTTGATTATGGGCTCAAGTACGATACGAATCAAAAGATTAACCTGGAAGGTTATGTTGATTCAGATTGGGCAGGAAGTGCCATCGATAGGAAGAGTTCTTCAGGGTGTTGCTTCAGAATGGGATCAGGTGTGATATCTTGGTCTAGCAGGAAGCAATCCTGTGTGGCACTGAGTACAGCTGAAGCAGAGTATGTCACATCTTGTTTAGCTAGTTGTGAGGCAGCATGGCTGCGGAAGCTACTGTCTGATATATTTGATCTCCAGTTGGATGCTACTTGTATACATTGTGACAACCAAAGTTGCGTGAAGTTGTCAGAGAATCCATTGTTCCATGACAAGTCGAAGCATATCGAGATCAAGTGTCACTATATCAGGGATATGGTGCAGAGGGGAGCAGTGAAGCTTCAGTATGTTGCGGCGGAGGAACAAATAGCCAATGTATTGATGAATCCATTGGCTAGGTTGAAGTTCAAGTACTTCAGGGAGAAGCTTGGTGTTCTCCAGATTGAGGTTTCCTCCAAGAGAAAGTGATGAGACCCATAGCCATTCTAACATGGTGAGAGGATTGGTTCCTTCCATGGTCATATGTAAGGGCTAAGCCATTCTATCATGGTGAGAGGATTGGTTCCTTCCATGTCAGATATGAGTGCTAGCCATTCTGTCGAGTAGGACAGATGTAAGGGCAATTGCTATTATAGGAATGGAGGCACCTGGTCAGTTACCAGGAACAATCAATATAGGACTGAGTATCCATTCTGATGTGATAGAGGGATGTGTTCCCACTTGATCAGATGTAAGGGCTGAACCATTCTATCATGGCTAAAGGATTAAGTTCCTTCCATGTCAGATGTGAGTGTTGGCCATTCCGACGAGTAGGTCGGATGTAAGGGAAACTGCCATTATCTAGGATAATGGAGGCACCTGGTCAGTTACCAGGTATCTCAGTCGAGGAGGACTGGGGGCCATTCTGATATGATTGCTGGGATGTGTTCCCTCATGATCAGATATGAGTGCATAGCCTTTCCATCAGTAATGGGATGTGTTCCCTCACTGGGTGGATGTAAGTGTAGATCCATTCTTCGCATCATGTGTTGATTAGATGTAAGTGCTGAGCCATTCTTCGCATCATGTGTTGATCAGATGTAAGTGCAGTGCCATTATTTGCATCATGTGTTGATCAGATGTAAGTGCAGTATCTATCTTCGAATCATGTGTTGATCAGATAGAGATGTTGAAGCCTTTCTTCGATCATGTGTTGATCAGATGTAAGTGCTAGGCCTTTCTAATATGATTATAGGATTAGTTCCTACATGATCAGATGTGAGTGCTGGGAATTCCTTTTTGACGAGTAGGTCAGATGTAAGTGCTGGACGTGCCATTCTTTGTATCATGTGTTGATCAGATTTAAGTGCAATATCTATCTTTGCATCATGTGTTGATTAGATAAAAATGATGAGCCATTCTTCGTATCATGTATTGATCAGATATAAGTGCTGGAAAAGACCTCCATGGAGGCTAGGCCTACAACTAGCATGAAAAAGGGTTGGCTCTGTAGAACTTCCTATGACGAGAAGAATCATGAGATAGCACCCGTGATGATCCAGATCCAGTGATGATCCAAATCCAGTGATGATCCAGATCGAGTGATGATCGAGATCCAGTGATGATGATCCAGCAGTGATGATCTAAATCAAGTGATGATCCAGATCCAGTGATGATAGCCAGTGATGATCCAAATCTAGTGATGATGATATAGATCCGATGATGTCCCATGATGATCCAGATCCGATGACGAAGATGACTTGAAGACAAAGATGACTTGAAGACGAAGGTGACTTGAAGACTCAGAAGACTTGAGATGTAGAAGACGAGATGATCCAGGTGATACAGAGAAGAAGACCAGTGCTGAAAATTGTGTGGAAAGAATACCTTCCTAGTTAAGAGGGATTGTTGATGTATTTGTAACTTCGGAATGTATTCATCTATGTATCTTATGTATTGTAACCCGATGTTTATTCCGATATGTATCTATTATGTATTTGAGTCATGTTGTCATGCATCGATGTTCCGATCGGGAGGATCAATAATGTAAACAAGTCATGTCAAGTCATGGTGGGTAACCCTCCGATTGTCTAAGTGTTAAAGTCCCCACAGTTTCGGGGCACTAGGGTTATTAGACTCTCCTAGTAGAGGTCGGCCCTAGTAGGGTTTTAGTCATGTTGAGATTAGTATAAATAGAGAATTGGAGTCTCTATTTATCACACAAGTCATACACACTCATGTGTAGCGCATAGTTGAGGAAGGAGAAGACACTGGGGCTAGACAAGAAGAAGATTACTACTGTTAGGAGATCACTTACTATTTTGGGGCTTTTATTATTTTGGTGCTGATACTATCTCTAAGGAAGTTGCGGGGTTTTCTCCTTTATGGTTTCCTAGAGGAAAAACACTGTGTTTATTGTCTCTTGTATTTGATTGTTGTACTTGTTATTATCTCAGTTAAAGATCCTAATAATGCTAGCTTAATGTTGAAAAAATAACAATAAAAAGTGTCTCTTAACTGCGGATATCATCTTTTGGTATCCCGGATGCCCCGAGTAGGGTGTCCAATGAAATTCCATGAGGATGCCTGACCGAATGTCCCCTCCTTCTGGAACGAACAATCTCACCTTTGACCATAGTAGTCCTGTTTTGTCTACCTTGTACTATTTTTGTTGTTGAAACAACCTGTCCTCTTGGAATTTATTGAGGATTTCTGCATAGAAAGGGTCAACTTTGTTGGCCGTTCTAATCCTCTCGTGTAAATATGAATTGGTTTGACTTAAATTCACCTCATATATTATATGAGTTCATCAACTCAAAGCATCAACAATATTGTTTTCTTTGCCTTTAATATGCTTTAGCTCGAAATGGTACTCGCTAAGGAAAGTCAACGATCTGGCTTTCCTATCATTCAGATCCGGTTACTCGAATAAATACTTTAGACTCATATTGTCTATCTTCAGAAGGAATTTCCTTCCCATGAGGTAGTGCCTCCACATATTCAAGGCATGAATGATGGACTCTAACTCAATATCATGTGTGGGGTAGTTATGCTCATGTTCTTTTAACTTTCTCGATTTATAACATATTGCATAATCATTCTGCAAGAGGACTCCTCTGAGCCCTTCCTTGCTTGCATTTGTGAAAACAACAAAATCCACATCGGGATCCGCAATTCGTAGTATCAGTGCAGTCATAAAAATATGCTTAAGATTTTGAAAAATTTCCTCACGCTTGGTCTTCCATAAGAACTTATTTTCCTTCTTTTGAAAATGGTCATGGGACAAGCTATTCTCAAGAAGTTCTCAATGAACTTCCGATAATCTCTAGCTAATCCAAAAAAGGACCTAATGTTAGTGACACTAGTAGGGGTAGGCTAGTTTTCTATGGCTCTAATATTTTTTGGGTCCACAACTATCCCTGTATTGAAGATAATGTGACCCAAGTATTGTATCTATGGTTTGTAAAAATCACATTTACTAAAATTGGCATAGAGCTGGTGTTCTCGTAAGACTTGTAGCACTATGAGGAGGTGTTCCTCATGATCCTCTTTACTCTTAGAGTAAAATAGGATGGCGTCTATAAATACCAAATTTTTTTTATCCAAATATATACTAAATATATTGTTCATCATGCACATAAAGTTCGTGGGTGCATTGGTCAACCTAAACATCATTACTACAAACTCGTAGTGCTCGTACCGTGTACGAAAGACGGTTTTGTGAATATCCTCGTTGTGAGTCTGTACCTGATAGTATCTGAATTGTAGGTCAATATTTGAAAAGATCTTGGCTCCTCTTACTTGATTGAACAAGTCATTGATCCTAGGGAGTGGGTATCGGTTCTTGATAGTCATTTTGTTAAGCTGGCGGTAATCGATGCACATCTGTATCGTACCATCCTTCTTCTTTACAAAAAGTATCGGTGCTCCCCAAGGGGAGACACTTGGTCGGATATATATATTTTTATATCAACTCTTGAAACTGCAGTTTGAGTTCTACCAACTCTGGTGCACTCATGCGGTAGAGGGATTTTGAAGCCGGAACTGATCGTGGTGTCAATTCTATGGAAAAGTCTAAATCTCACTTTGAAGGTAATCCAGGGATTTCCTCAAGGAATACATCCTTGAATTCTACAAGAAGGAGAGATTCCTCTATATGTTGTTCTCTTTTATCCTCTATGTCTCAGATATTTACTGCAAACAACTTGCAGCCTTTTCTAGTGCACTTCTTTACTTGTAAGGAATATATATTCCTTACCCAAAATTTCTTTGGTACGCCTTGAATCTTCACTTGATTCCCTTGGCTATATGTACACAAGATTGACTTGTGTAAGAAATCGAACATGACATGGTGTTGTTCCAACCAGTCCATCCTGATAAGTATATCATATGATTCCAAAGGTAGGATGTTCAGGTTTACTTTTGTAAGAAAACCATTCATGTTTACCTCACAATCTTTAAGTATTTTGGAAACTTTCCATTTTGTACCTGTGGATAATTGTACCAGCCAAGGTTTATCATGTTTTTATTTTCCTAGTTTACATACATCAACAATTTTAGGTGATACATAGCTTCGACAAGAACTGGGGTAAATTAGTATTGAAATAGAAGTGTTCAATATCTTACCTTATATCTTATCCATGGCAGCCTGATGGTCTTCCTGTCAGCCATCCAAGGATGCATAAATCTGTGGTGTTCCAGCTATGTCCTCTACCGTTGGTTATTCTTGTAAGTTGTACAAGACCCCATTGGTCTTGTTCTTACAAAATCAAGCATAATGAGGCCAGCTGCATTTCCAACATTTGATCTATAGCGGGGTATCATTAACTACCCCAGCTGCTAATGGCTTGTTAACATTTAGAGCTGGTACATATGGTTGTTTACCTAATTTGTTGAAGTTCTTGTTCACTGGAAAATTGTTGTTCTATTTCCTATACAGGGGTGGGTTAAAAACCGGTTTACGGTTGTCAGAGAGGTTCTTAGACTTGTCTCTATTTATGTTCATGTTCTCTTGCCTTAACTATCCATGCTCATAACAGAGCCTAGATTTTTGCAATGTTGTGTCCAAGGTTTTAGGCATGTCAAACTCAATTCTTTTGCAAAAGTTGGGAGGAAGACATCCTAAAAACTGTTGGATATTTACCTTTTCGTCCTTGATGTATGGTACATAATGTAACAAATCTAGAAATATGTTAATAAGAGCATCCATAGTCATGGATCCCATACATAACTCATGAAACTCTTTCACCTTTCTCTCAAAGAATATTTCCAACATATATTTTTCTTGAAAGATCTTGCAGAATTTACTCTAGTGTATTTCTCTTACCTTGTCTTTCTTGGTATGCTTCAAGTCTCTCCACCATCTCACTGCTTTGCCATTTAAATAATAGATGACTAGTCGAGCCTTCATTTCTCTAGAGTAGTTATGAACTCGAAAATATTTTCTCATACTCAATGGCCATTCTTAAAATTTCTCCCCCGTGTTCACCTCTCCTTCATAGGTTGGGGCACTTATTTTTTTGAACTCCCCCTAGAGATTGTCATCACTTCTTTGTTTCTTTCTGCATGGAGAAAGAGAGTCCTCACTGGAAGGACTGTGATATTCTCCTTCTGGAGGTTTGGGGGTATGTTCCTATTTTCCTTCTTATGTTGGGGTCTTGGCCCATTTATAATAAGGTTCCTTCTTGAACCTGTTTGTGGAATGAGTGGGTTTCCCCTGCAGGCTTCCTCCCATCATATTTCACAGCAATGCTTCATTGATTGCTTTTTGTTCCTTTCTTTCATTAAGATTGTCATCTCTGAAACTTTTCAATTCTGCTTTAAGACTTTGTATGGTTTTCATAACATTAGAATTCAGTTCCACCACCATTTTGTTAGAATAATCAACCCATAGTTAGCTACCTTAGACATTAATTAATCCAATATTTGTCTTATTTGCCTAGTTTCCATATTCCACCTTATGCAAGTTGTCCTCCACACATCCATAGTGGTCAAACTTGCTAAATTTGAGTCATGGAGCACTTGGGAAACCTATTGGAATCAAATCTGCTTTATTCCTAGCCTCGCTAGAGCATGTCTACTTTTTCTGCTTTATTGCTTGCTTTTTCTGAGTTTTAAGGCAATTGGGAAAGTTTGACTAGGTGAAGTTAACTTGTTTTTTGTCCTCATCATCCTCCGCTATTTTCTCCTATGAAAAGCATGTATGAGTTGTCCTTCCACCACCTATTATCTTGCCTAATTGATTTTTCCAATTCGTGAGCTCCTAGACAGTTTTGGAAACTGCTTTATGCACATATGAGGGATTTGCTTAGATTTAGTAAGCCTACTTTTGACCAAATTCGAATGGAATCCTTATGAATTCAAATCTCTCATGTAATTATTTATTGTGGCAGCCTATGACTTCACAGGGTTGGCTATTGTACACTTATTCAATACAGATTAGTGTTCTACTCCATATTCAGTCTCCTTTTGTGAGTAATTTGCATGTGTAATTGGAAATTGTTGTGAGTGTAATTGTTCTAACACCTGGGTTCAATTTACACATGGTATTAGAGCCTTTGTAGATCAATTTATATCCTTCCAATTTTTATTTCAAGTTCGACATCATTGACTGGGAGCATTCTGCTGACTGAAGGGACAATTTCTGAGCTATGGATCAATCTCAAAAGATCATCTTGACTCCATTTAACTTCTTTG
>LPNX010587220.1:139270-172586 GCA_001517045.1 Pseudotsuga menziesii
TTAGCCTCAATATTTTCTTCTATTTTCTTTATCAATATGGACAAATTCTTCACAACCAAAAGTTCTCATAAATGAGTAGCTTATCGTTTTACATGTCCATGCCTCCTATGGAATCCCACCATCCAAAGTGCGTTAAGGCCCTCTATTTATTAAATAAACAACAATAACTATAGTATCAACCCAAAAATATAAGGGAAACCCTGCTTGCAACCTCATACACCTTGCATGCTCCATGATTGTTCTATTCACCATTTTCGACACCCCATTTTCATGTGTTTTTATTGGGATTGTATTCTCTCTACGAATCCCATCGTATGAACAGTAATTGCCAAACTCCGTGCTGCATTATTCACCTCCATTATCATATCTAATAAAATTCAATCCTTTACCTATCTCATTCTCAACCAAATATTTCCACTTATTAAAAGTAGCAAACACATCATATTTCTATGTAATGCAATGGATCCAAGTTTTTCTAGTTGCATCACCAATAAAAGTAACATAATAACGAAATCCACCAGGATATTATACCTAATATAGTAACCATAAATATATATGCACAAGTTCTAAATTTTCACTCTTCTTATGTTTCCCAATCCTGATAAATCTAACTCTCTTTTTTATCCACAAATACGGTTTTCACATAATTGCAAACTTACCTACTTCAGATATGGAAGCGATTTTCTTGAATGTAGAATCTGCATCCCCTTATCACTCATGTGATTAAGCCTATGTTGTACCTTTTTATGTGGAATATATAGAGATAGAACAATCAGTATTATGAGGAAATAAATACAACGTACCTATCCTATCTCATTGTGTTATTACCAATGCTCCTTTATTGATCTTCTACCATGTTTTTCCAAATGTAGAAAAACAATTGTTATCTCCCAACTTCCCTGTTGAGATCATATTTTTTTCCATAGAAGGAATATGACTTACATCCTTTAGAATCCATTCATTTCCATTATTTAACTTATTTGTACCTTACCCATTCCAACAATTTTACATGGTTCATCATCTCCAATAAAACATGTCCAAAATCAACTGGAACATAATCATGAAAGAATTTCCTATAGGGTGTAGCAGGACATGAAGCCCATGAATCTACTACCCAATAATCACTAGTATTATCTAATGCAAGAATCAAACCAAATTTTAAAACATCACCTTCTACATTAGCCTCCTAAGTAGTCTCTTGATGTTCATCTCCTTTCTTCTTTGGAGCTATGCGGTCTTTCTTTAGATCTCCTCTCTTACCACAATTCCAACACACTATATTTTCCATTATGGACTTGGATATGCCCTTTGAAGACTTCCTGTGATTACTTGGGATCTTTCCTCTCGCCCTTTTTCTTCCTTTGTTTTCCATGTGTTAGTTTTTCTAGATCTTATTAGCTTAATTAGGTACTTTGTCTGAAATAATAAGTACAACAAGATGCATAAGATATAATAGATACACAAGACACAAATAGTTTCACTGGGGAAACCATAAAGGAGAAAACCATGCAAACTTCCTTAGAATAGTATAGTCACAAATAATGTGTCATAACATGATCAAACTCCGTAATAAGAAGTATTTAGCAACTATATATCTCTCCCTCTTCTCTCTCTCATGTGAACTTGAGTAAGTGTGAGGTGTGTATAAATGAGGTAGAGAGCCTCCCTATTTATACACTTAAAACGACTGACGTTTTACATGGTTGAGCCAACCTGTTACCCTAACAGGGTCGACTTCTCCTAGAGAGACTCCAAATACACATTACATGATGTTACACTAGGGACTATTACCCCAACTTACAACAGAGGTTGTACCTCAAGGTCTAAACACAATAAATACATCTCGTAAGGAGAAAAACACATCTCTGATGGGGGTACAACAACATACAATGATAATTAACATTAAAATAACTTCCAAAGTTACAAATACATCAAAACTCCCTCTTAACTAGGAAGGTATTCTTTCTCCTCCATGGTCATAAACACATTTGGTCAAGTCTTCATCGTGGAGTCATCATCATAGTTGTATCCATCATCATTTTCTTATCTATCATCAAACGGTACTATCTGTCATCGAATATTTCTACAGAGCCATCGCTTTTTCATGTTGGGTGTAGGCCTAGTCCTCATCTAGGTATTCATCACTTCTCAAGCAAGCCATTATGTAGGAACTGTTCAGGCCCTTCTTTACATTTCCACATAAATAACCTGTGTCTCCTACCTTTATCTCGTCATATCTATATCATCTCTTTTGTACTAGACAAAACAAAATAGAACAAATCACAACTCAGATGCACACCACCTGCATTCTATCACCGTATAAGTAAGCCAAGATATTTTCACATCATTAAGATAGCCTACAACTTCTAATATGCAAGAATCACCTAGGATCACACTCAGTGCATTACATCTCTACACATTCAACCTGTGTTCTACCAACAAAGGAGAACCTCCTAGGTGCACCTCACGTTCTTTGTGACCTTATCATCTCAACATGGGAGCACACACATATATAGATATATATGTAAGGACTGATTACGACCAAACAACCTACTACATTAGAAATTTTACGTTCTAGGTCGACCTTAAGGACTTATTGCATCTGGAAAACCTGGTTATAGGATATTTTCCATTTAGACAACCTTCAGGGTGTATTACATCCGAGTAAGCTGCGTACCATGCTAGGGATCTTTTTCTCACTGGAAAAACCCACGAGACTTATTACATTCTAGTAAACTGCGTACCACTCTAGGGCTCATATTTACACTCAAATAACCTGTCTTGGGACTGATCATGTCTGAGAATAACCTACGAGCTTCGTCAGAACTGATTACATCTGAGGACAACCTATAAGACTGATTACGTCTGAGCATCCTTCTTCACCAGGATTTTTTTTGCTAGAACAAACTATCTCATTTCCCATGTGAGATATCATGCATCTGTGTATTCCAAACTCTCATTATTTCTAGCATAGAAACATACTAGGACCAATTACATCCAAGGATAACCTACGAGCTTCACCAGGACTAATTACATCCAAGGACAACCTATAGGATTGATAACATATGAGAAACCTAAGATATTCATGAAGATTTTACGCTCAGATAACCTGTCTCTCCAGCTATGCTAGAACACATCACTCCCTCTTTTAAGAGGTCTCATTCTGTATCACACCAATTCCTTCTCTAAAGTACTTGAACTTCACTATGTCTAGAGGCTTGGTCAACACATCGACTATCTAATCATTTGTTACCACATAGTAGAACTTCACTGCTCCTCTCTGCACCATATCCTTGATATTGTGAAACTTATTCTCGATGTGCTTTGACTTTTCATGGACCACATGGTTTTCTCACAGCTTCACACAACTCTAATTGTCACATAAGATACAATTCACATCCAAATGGAGATCGAATAAGTCAGACAGTAGCTTTCACATCCACGCTACCTTGAAATTAGCCGAGCAAGTGACAACATACTCTGGCTCATTTCTACTCAACACAATGCATGATTGCTTCCTACTAAACCAGGAGATCATACAAGATCCCAAACTAAAGCAACAACATGAACTGCTCTTCCTTTTAGTGGTGTTACCTTACCAATCTAAATCAACATAACCATGTAGGTTAATCTTCTAATTCACATCATATTAGATCCCATACTCCACTGTACCTTTTAGGTACCTTAGTACATGCATTGCAGCTATCAAGTGAACATGTCGCGGATCCATGAATAATAGGCTCAGGGTGTTCATCACAAAGCATATGTTTGGCCTCGTATTCATCAGGTATATTAATGAGCCAATCATCTGATGATACGTTGTGGCATCAATCGACTCAGATGAATCATCACTCAAAATATTCAAGCTAGATGCCATAGGTGTGGTTATTTCCTTGTATTCTATCATTCTGAATCTATTTAGAATATCCACTGCATACTTTCCTTGATCGAGGAATATCCCATCTGCACTCTTCCACACCTCCATGCCTAAGAAGTAGTGCATCATACCTAGGTATTTTATCTTGAAATTTGTAGCAAGTATCCTCCTTGCATTTTTAATGAGTTCCTTGTCACCTATTAGGAACATGTCATCGACATATAGCAGGAGAATCACTTGTCTTTCATCTTCAAACTTGAAGTAAAGGTTGGAATATGATTTACTCTTGGTAAATCCTAGGCTCATCAGGAAGTTATCCATCCCGTCATACCATGTCTTCAATGCCTATTTCAATCCATACAAGGCCTTATTCAATTTTCACACATAGGTCTTCCTGTCATGTGTCCTGAATCCCAGTGGTTGTTCCACATACACTTCCTCCTTGACTACACCATTCAAAAAAGTTTTATTGTCATCCATTTGGTGTATGTTCCATTTCATAATTGCAGATAATGAAACCATGCTCCTAATGGAAGTGTACCTCATCTTGGGTTCAAATGTCTCTTCGTAGTCTATGCCTTCTTTCTATGAGAAGCCTCATGCTATGAACCTTTCCTTGTATTTATGAATGCTTCTATATACATCATCCTTAATCTTGTAGATCCATTTTAAAGTCACAATAGACTTATTTTTTGGTCTCAGAACTATCTCTCGGACATCATTCTTCATGATCGAATGATGTTCCTTGATCATAAAATCCTTCCATTCTTTATTTTATGTAGCCTGTTCATAGTTGGAAGGTTCTATGTCAATGATGTCACACAATAGATCCACATAGCTATTGCAGGGATTTTCCCTTTTTCTTTCTCTATGTATTCCTTCTAGAGCACCATACCTTTCTGCTTCTCATATGAGCTCTGATTCCCATGCTGGTTTGATCTTGTGGGAGTCCTTCTCAAGGACTATCTCTACCGGCTTGTGTGGTTCTACCATGTCATGATCTCCATGGTCTTATGGAATTAATTCTCCAATTCAATACCTCGGCCTCTTATATCTTTAGTTTCCTTGTCCTCTTGATAGGTGTCCTCCTGGATCTGAAGTATGTTGATTCTTCATCAAATGTTACATCTCTACTGGTGTCGATCTTCTTAAATCTTGGGAAGTATCAGTAGGCCTTTGATGTATCATTGTATCCTATGAATATACCCTTCCTCCCAGAAGAATCGAGCTTGGTCCTTTTCTCCTTTGGTCTATGTATGTACACCGGGCATCCAAATATTGTTATATGGGTGACTTCTAGTTTCTCTCCTAAGAAATATTCTTCCGGATTATTTTTTTCAAGTACTCGATGAGGAGTATGGTTTTGTATATATATAGTTGTCCTTGCTTCCTCCGCACACATGTGCATAGGAAGATCCCAGTCATGTAGTGTTGCTTTTGTTGCTTCCACGATGGTTCGATTCATTCATTCAACAACCTCATTATGTTGAGGATTGTATGGATTTATCAACATCCTCTTAATTTCATACTCTCTGTAGAGTTCCTTGAATTATTTCGAGGTGAGTTCTCCACCATTATCTAACCGTAGAGTCTTGATATTCCTATCGGTTTGGTTCTCAACCAAGGATTTATATTCCTTGAACTAGGGATGATTTTAAGGAACCATACTTATTTAAAAGTGTATAAATGTTGGCGAATATTACCAATTCTTAAAACGCCAACTATAAAATGATTGACGATATTTTTCAAAAAATATTTTAAAATCCAAGGATTTTATATCGTTTATATAATAATTTGGCGATTTTTTGGGTGAAAAATTTTTACCCCATCAAAATTGGGCGGAATAGGGTTTCAAAAAATGCAAAATGGTGAATCTTTTTGGGGATAAAAACATGGGAAAATAGCCCACTAGGCTAAAATTCGCCCCTAAAATTATCCCTGCCTTGAACTTACTGAAAACTTCATTTTTCTCTTTCAAGAAATATATCCTATTATTATGTGAGAAATCATCTATAAAGGAAACATATTATACATACTCACTAAATGAGCTAGAAGACATGGGTGTACTAATATCCGAGTGTACTATCTCCAGTATTCCTTTGGCATTGCTCTCAATACTTGGAAATTTATTCTTTGAATTATTTCATTGTGCACATCCTTTACAAATTCCTTCATTTTGTTCCATTATCTCTAGTAGTCTATATATTGCTTTGCTTTTCATCGGTAGTGATCTGTAGTGCACATGTGTAAGCCTTATGTGCCACAGTTTGCTTGGTTCAATTGACTCATGAACCAATTCTTGTTCAAAATATCCCTTTAGCTTGTACAAGCCTTCGTCTTCATCTCCAATTAATTTTGTGCCAACTATTGTCTTCCCTTTATTCCACATCAGAACTTGGCCATCAAAAAATGCAACTCTCATACCCTTCGCATCTAGTGAAGATATGGAGAGAATATTATTCTTTAAACATGGAACATATAGCACATCCTTCATCTTTAAATATTTCCCAAAGTCTATCATGTATGAAGCATCTGCAGTCCCTTTTATGGGGTATTGGTAATCATCCCCAAGTTTCACCTTGTGAGGTTACTCATGTTCATACATATTGACGAATGATTCCTTGTGTCCCTTCATGCATTTATAAGATCCACTATCCATAGGCCAATCATTGTTTCTCTGTGAGATAGTGCCGGTAAGTGTTGACATTATCACATACTCTTCATCTGAATCATCCTTTTCTCTTCTGAATCTTATGTTTGTTGGTTCATTTTCTTTGGCAATATGATCATGGGGTCTATTTTTCCTCATGGGACAGTCTCTTGCAAAATTTCCCTTTTCATCACAAGTGTGGCACCGAAAATTGGAAGGATCTCTCTTTTTCTTCTTTTGTTTCTTTTCCATCTTCTTGTTGTGATGAAAGTTCTCCTTATTCTCCTTGTTCTTGTACTTCTTCCTGGTTTGAACTATGATAGATTTATCTTCAGTTGCTCCCATATTCTCCTCTCCTGTCACGAGTCGAGATTCTTCTTGTGCACATTCTTCTCAAAGTTTGCTAAAATATATCAGCCTCCTTCTTTGACATATTCCTTGAATGAATGAACCCCATGATCTAGGGATACCATTCAAGGTACTTGTTATGATTTCCCCTTCTTCGACATTCTCTTCAACTGCTTCAATTTTTTCTTTGATTTGAGAAACCCTTGTGAAGTAAGACTGTATAGTCTCAAAGTTTTACATATTCAAACTCTTCAATTGGTTCCTCAGGGTAATTTTTAGGTTGATGTTCTTTCCTTCGAACATCTTTGTGAAAGCATCATATAATTCCTTCAATGTCTTGAATAAAGACACATGGGGGATGAGGTGATCCTTAATAGAATATGCAATAATTCTCTTGACCTTCTCTATTCTCCTCTTATGAGAAGCCTTATCCTCACCTCCCTCTAATTCTGGAACCTCTTCAGTGATGTACCGATCCAAAACATTTTCTTCAAGGATCAAGAATATTATGTACTTCCATGCCCATAATTTATTAGCCACTCCAAGCTTGTCCTCAAGCTAAGTTTGGTGAGTCATATTTTCAAATGAGAACCTCAAATGGAAATAACAAATATTACCTATTTGAGGTGTCTGACATGGTTCCAGAGCTATCTCTATTACCTATTTTCCAAAATTGGAGTTTGGTAATTATGTTTGGATAGAAAGATGTGCCTCCTTAAGGTGAGCTGGGTCACTTTCTGAAGACTGAGGTGGGAAGCCTCCAAACATTAATTCCCTAGTTTCTCTTGGCACTAGTGAGAGGGTCAAAATTGAAACTTCTTCAAATATGAAATTTCTTCCACAAAAATATGTTCCCTACTGAGGTGATTTATCCTAGCCCTCTTTTCTTTATGATCTATGGAGAGAACACCTTGAACTAGGAAGCCCTATTTTTTGCTGCTACACAGTTCCTTCTTTCGGAGAGACTCGGATACCATGTTATTTTTTCTAGATCTTATTAGATTAATTAGGATCTTTTTTTGAAATAATAACAAGTGCAGCAAGATGCATAAGATATAACAAATACACAAGACACAAATATTTTCACTGGGGAAACCATAAAGGGAAAACCCCACAAACTTCCTTAGAATAGTACAATCACAAAGACTGTGTCATAATATTATCAAACCCAGTAATAAGAAGTAATCCACAATTATCTATCTCTCCTCCCTTCTCTCTCTCTCATGCGAACTTGAGTGAATGTGAGGTGTGTATAAATGAGGGAGACTGCATCCCTATTTATTCCCTTCAAGTGACTGACCTTTTACATGATTGGGCCTACCTGTTACCCTAATAGGGCCAACTTCTCCTATATAGACTCCAAATACACATTACATGATGTTACACTTGGGACTATTTCCCCAACTTACAACAAAGTTTGTACCTCAATGTCAAGACACAATAAAGACATCTCACAAGGAGGAAAACACATCTCTAATGGGGGTACAAAAACATACAATGATAATATACATCAAAATATCTTTCTAATTTACAAATACATCAACACCATGGTCAACTCATTACCTGATGTCTCACCTATGTTTTTTCTTTGCATTTCCTCGGTAAGAAAAACACCAACAACATCATAAAATTCAAGAGTGTTTGAACCATAGACCGAGTTACTTACATTCATGATCAACCCATTCTATACTTCTGGTAATGAGCACAACCTCATCATTGAAGTACATTCCTATGGAACTTAGTAGATTAGTAAGAGTATTAAATTCATTTAAATGGTTAGCAATAGATCCACCTTCTAACATCTTCATATTAAATAAAAGCTTCATTAGAAATTCCTTGTTGGAATCCATGGATTTTTCATAGAGCTAAACCAATGCTCTCATTGCACCCTCCATTGTATTTTCTTTTGAAATATTGAAAGCATATAATGAAGCCAATCACAACCCTATTGTTCTTGGTTCCTTTCTACCAAGAACCTCCCATTCTTTGTCCTTCATAACGATCGTTTTTTTTCCCAATGGTAGGAATAGATCATTCTAGTACAGATAGCCCTCCATTTCATGTTCCATAAATGGTATTTTGTGTCATTAAATTTCTCGGCCCTAAACTTTCCTTCTTCTTCCATTTCTCCCACTTGAACCAAGAACCCTTCTTTCCTACAAGTTTACTAGCCAAGTAGACCTTTGGCTCTAATACCAACTATTAGAAAAACAAGATTGCAAAGCAATAACAATAAACAAGATGCAAATATTAAACACATAAGCAAATTATAAGAGAGACACAAATATAACGTGGTTCACCCAAGATGGGATACATCCACACAAAAATTGCCAATCCTTTATTATTGTGTTGTCCAACAAAATGAAGGGATACAACCTACAACACATGTGTTTCACTTCCTATTCACTCTCTAATAGCCTCTTTCACACAATCACAAAGATGAGTTTTACAATTTTCTACAATACAATACAATACACAACCATATTACAATTCCTTCCTTCTATAAAGGGAATATCATGGGAAAGTACCATGGGTTTCAAAAACACCATGGGCCCATAAATCACCCATATTAACCAAGTCATTACTCTAAATTTACAACATTTTACAAGGCATTTTTCCTAAATTTTCGCTAGGGGGCACTTTCCCCAAACCCCTTCCAAGGGGGCCTCCCAAATCATTCGTCGCCACCCCTAGACCCCCATGGTGACTTTAGTGGTGGGGGGGAGGGGGGGGGGATCCCTCCAAACCCCCCATTATGGTACTGGGATCCGTACATGGCTGAAAGACAATTTCTAAATCAATAATATCATGATCCATAACTAACACATTTTGGTTGGTGTTTATATCACTGCAAAAGGGAGAGATTGTTGAACTTTGGTGTTGTCATTAATGTCAAACAAAAAAACATGATGATGTCAAACAAGAATCATGAAGACTTGAATATTGTTTAAATATTGTTGATATTTGGTGTTGCAATCGATGATGTCAAGTAAGAAGTCTATGTATTCAGAAAATATGCATGCAAGTATTAGCATGTGCGAAACCCATCAAGTGATGGTTTTCCATAAACGTGAAGCCAGTTTGAAGAAGTATATAGAGAATAAGTATGCAAGGTTTCTAAGTGCGTAAATCTTACCAAGATATGGAACCCATATGCAAAAATACCACCAAGTCATTGCAATCAAGTGCACAAAACCCCACAAGGATGAATGATCAAAATATATACGCTGGAGAAACATAGAATGATGTGGTTAGCTTGACCAAGAAGTAAGGAAGAATGGGTGTCACCGACTTAAAGGGAACCCAAGTTGTGGACACAACTTTTAAGAAAGAATAGTATAAATAAGAAAGAGATGGAAATGTTGAAGAAAGCTTGAAGATGAAGAAGATTTAGTATTTTGATTTGACAAGCTTCAAATTTTTGGGATATTAATGACTCATTGATCCTAAATAAGTATAAATAGAAAATAATTTAAGAACAAAAGCAATAAATTAGAGTAGAAGACAGTGCACAAATTAAAGCAGGTGTACAAAACTGAGATGCGCAAAAGAGATATGCAGTAAAAGTAGTTTAAGATAAAATCGTCGATCGGTAAGTCGCAATTCACATATCATTGATATTGAAGATCATGAAAGTGGTATTTTCTATATTGTAGTCTAAGGAAGTCACAAAACAAATATCTTGGATATTGCAAACCAAATAAAATGCAGAGCACGGAAGCTGCAAGAGATTACAGATTGTTGATATTGCAAATTGTAGAAAGTACAAATTGCATATCATTGAAGTGGCATTGTTTTAAGAACATATGCCACTTCTTGGAGTTGGAGCTTGCAATATTCTTTCAAGTTTGTTTTTAAACATAGCAAGTAGGTGCTTGCACAAAAGGATTGGTGTCATCTCAGGTCGATTCCTGAAGTCAACAAGTTGGTTCTTGCACAGAGGATTGGAGTCGTTAGAACTTATTTCATTTAATCAGCAAGTTGGTTCTTGTATTTGGGATTGGTATACGAATGAAATTGGTGTCTAAGTGAGTTGGTGCTCACATATTGGATATTGGTGTCTCCTACATATGTAACCAACAAGTTGGTGCTTCTATGTAGGATTGGTGTCCTAATCATATTGGTGTCTAAGTGAGTTGGTGCTCACATCTTAGAGATTGGTGTCATATATATATATATATATATATATTATTTCAACTGTTCTATGCGCAACTGTTTATTTCTATTAAGATTTAAATTAAAATTCGTACAAAGTTCAAAAATTATTTTAATATGTGCTTGATACTGATCCATCCCCCCTCCCCCACCCCCTTAGTATCAATAATAATTCCAACAACCTTAGAAACTTCAAGAATTTATTTTCATACTCATCCATGGTCATTTGTCCCAATTTTGACTCATGACACTCTTTAATTTTATCATCATAATACCTATTGGAGAGATACTTATGTTGGAAGTATTTCTTGTATTTCTTCAAAACAATATTTATTTCATCGATCCTCGTGAATTGCATAATGTGATCCCAGAATATTGATGTTGTACCATTCAAATTAAATATGGCCACTATTTCCTTCATGTTTTCAAAGTAGCCATGGACTTCAAAATAGTTCCTCATCTTTAAAATCCAAGCCTCATGTTCTTGCCCATATTTCACGTCACAATCAAAAGGAGGGGGGTTTTCCTTTCAAAATTATTTAAATGAGATGTCTTGAAAAAACCAATTCCTTTTTTTCTTGTGATATGAAGAACTTTGATTTCTAGTGGAGTCCTTATATTTAGATGATTTAGTAGTAGAAAGTTCTAAAGAATATGTCCCAACTCTCAAAATTCTCCTTGAGATATGGGACTAGCACTTATATTCCCAATATATCCACGTCATACCTCTTATTCACATGGAATTTTAAGGCCCCCCCATAAAAATGTTCACTGAAATTTTGAATTGTACATAAACATGTAAATTATATTTTCGTAGCATGTGGATATTACAAAATTTGCACTTGGCCCTTCTATAGCTAGGCATTTTTCTATTACTTAACAAAACAAAAAAAATCACCAATAACTCTATAAATTTCAAAATGTTTCCCAAATTTATGAGACTAATCTATCCTTATTACCAGTGGCCACAAGATCTAACTCAAGTCTATATTGAAATACCATTTGACAATTAAAACTATGGATTTTTCTCAAAGGTCATCAAACATTTCCATTGTAAACCCAAATTTCTTCTTGTAGGAATTGATTTCTTACCATGCATGTAGCAGGGATTTCTCCTTGCTACAGGGACAAGAATGGCTCCCTTCCATCTATAGGATGGAAGGGTAGGTTCCTGTGTGGAAATGTAGAAAGGAAAGGCCAAAATGAAACTAGACAGAAATGAAAGCAAAGATGGAGAACCCCTCTGCAAACAAGGTTAGGGCTTTGCTTCGAGAACCTGCAAACAACTATTAAAAACAACAATAAACCTGCAAAACAATTTAATAAACAAACCTACAAGAAAATATGGGTTAGAAAACAACTAAGCTACTAAAACACAAGCATGAACAAACAATGGTATACTTCTTCTTTGGTGCAATGGGCAACCACACCCTCATTATGGCTCAATGGGGAAGATGAGTCGATGAGAGGGGGATGTGGGTGGCTTGAGAGACAAAGGGTCTCAAGGCATCCACAGGCAGCATAACAGTATGAAAGGGAAGAGTTGTTTGAGAGTGACCCCCACCCATCCTTTTATAGTTTTTTTGGGGATTTTTAGGGTTTTAAGCCCTTGGTCAGGGATTTAGCCCCTTTTTGGCGCTTTTATCCCCTTTTGCCCTAAATTTAACTCCTTTTAGGGTTTTAGCCCCTTTTTGGAGGCTTTAGCCCCTAGGAGAGTTATTTAGGCTCTTTTTTGGGGTTTTTAATCCCTTTTACTCATTTTTAAGCGTTTTTGAGGGTGTGGGGGTCTAATGGGGTGATACGAGGGTCGTGCATGGGTGTCCTTGGGTGGTGTAGGCCATGTAGAGCTGAGTGAGGGATTTTTTGGGTTAATAGATTACCCCCTGATGTGTGAGGCTAGGAGCTCATTGTATGGCTGACGGACATCATAGGAATTGTTGCGGAGAGGTAGTGCTTCCGGGGCTAGGGCATGGTGGATTTTGGTTTTTGTATTAATATGGTTCCCATCAATGGGTGAGATACAAATAATGTGTGACATGTATATGGACGAGGCAGGCATCCCCATGCTTGTGACAATGTCAAAAGAATAACTTCATCTATGCTCTAAAATACAAGAGCCGATCATATACAACTGATGGTACATAATGGTTGCCTCAATGTGAGGCTGAATACAATGCTGATATGAAGAGCTGCTACATTGGACCCATGGCATTCTAATGGAATGTTATATCTTCATGACTGATGGCCTGCTAGATCTAGGATGGTACATAGTTGTATGGACTTGCTGATTGAGAGTCAGAGTCTCAGTGGTACAAGTATGTTGCATCAACCATAAATCTATATAGAAGCACTGGTGGGGGTTCTGAACACTGTCTCCAACGCAACCCAGAAATCATGAGGGACATAACCTGTTTAGATCCCTCGAATAGACTCATCAATGTGCTAGAGTCAGGTGACATCTGGGATCTTCGACCAAATACTACATAGACCAAACCCTGTACTAATCTCAATGGTGCGATGATGTAGTTGGAGTCAAGCACGTGAGAAACAACGATCCCGAGAGGCACTAAGGACTCCTCTCAAGTGGTCTAGGGAGCTCATCAATGAGGTTAATGAAACCAGGATACATGGACCTCTAGGTCTATCCTCTGGAATATGTGTGTTTTCATTGACAGAGGGAAACCTGCCCCTAGTCAAGGCGATGATGTTTCCTTGACAAGAAGTGCAAGGGATATAACTGAAAGGTGTGAGACAATCTACAGATTGACCACTGAATGGGGGGAGGGAGGGGGAGGGAAAGAATTGAATAGGGGAAGGGGGAGTGTGGTAGACTCAAACTTCCTTTGTTCAGAGTATGACGGCAGGGCAGACCAGGTAGCAAATGAGACTGACTCATGGGAATGGGATCATAGCTGTAATACCAGGAATGTCACTGCAGATGGGAAGTACTAGGGGAGGTGGATACTTTTGATATTGATGGGATCCAAGGAAAACACATTGCAGAGTACCCTAAACAAAGGAAACCCAAAGTGGGAATGCTACCAAACTATTTTCTGTGAGGTGGTGTCTAGAGACACCGTTGTGGTACGATCTCATGGATTTTTTGCGAGCCTGAGAAGGTAAATGCTCGATGGTGCTTTCAATTTTAGAGAGTCTAAAAGCATGAATAAGAATCCAGTGGGGGCTCTTTTTCATTGGTCTCCTGTGCCCAAAAAAGGATAAAAGTATACATAGGACAGCTCACCCATCCTGTAGGGGATGAGAGACTTCTTTACCGTTGGTAGTCCAATCAGGTCGGAAAAGGTTAAACCTATACTGACTGGACGGTCATTCAGATACTTTTATGAGCATGAATGAAACCAAGTTTGCTCAACAATATTTTCTTGATGAGAAGGTTGGAAAAGAGCTTAATGACAACCCATAGTCATATTTTTCGTAAAGTGCGGCCCCTCTGCCTGAGAAAGCATAAAAGTATGTAGAGGGGAATGGTCTTGGCTTGAATACGCCAAGGTGTTCCTTTTCATTTGATGTTCTACATGGTTCGCAAAAGGAGGTAAATGAGATGATGTAGATTCCCTTTCCTATACTTTAGTGAGTGAGAAAGGAAGCAGCTGCGCTCAACTATCTTTTCATTGTTTTAAGGAGTCAGAATAGATATTAAACGAAACTCCAGTATGGTCAACCGATTGCAGTGGAACAGGCGGTGCCGCATGTCGGGACGATAGAAATTGGTCCAAAGGTCATCCATGCAGTATGGAGGGTGTAGAAGGCTCTCAAAGATACCAATACATGCGTGGGATAGATCGTGGTAGAGGCTCACGAGTTGGTGTGGCAGAGGCATGCAAACCGAGGTGGCTCTCGGACAAAGGTCAGGAGAGTGTGTGTGAGTTGTAGTGGACGGACTTGAATACATGTGATGTGAGTGCAAGTTTAGGGGAAACTCTATGCCAAATACATGTAAGAAAAATAAATCGTTTTGTGGACAATGGTCCAGAGATCCGCATAAGGTGCAGTGGATGGAGAAGACAACTATGTATTAAAATACAAAACAAAACTAAAAATGGTGTCCCTTAACAGGCGGTGGCCCGAAAACCCGCATGAGTAGCGTTAGGCAAGTGTGATGCAAGTATAGTTCTGTAGACACTTGCATCATCGTATTGCAGCTCGTAAACTGAGGTGACTTGTGGGAAGTGGTCCCGAAATTTATTTGTTAAACATGAGATGGTGGTCTCATAAGGAGATATGAGTTTGAGCCCGGAGGTGTGAGAGGTGTCTCGAACTGATTCCGGGTGACTTTGGATTAGCAGCTAATGGTTCCCCCCCTGATTTGTGATAAAAAACATTGAAAATCAAAAAAAAAAAATGAAGCAACTCATTGGTGATGTTAAGCATAAAATCTCTTAAGGTAGAGCCCGTTGCGGGGGCTATCCAAGAGTTGTCCATTAGAGTCAATAAGGGTGTATGCCCCTTTTTCGAGGCAGCGGTGGATGACGTATGGGCCATACCACACTGAATCAAACATGCCTTTTCCCAACTTATCATTGGGTTGGTCATAGACAAGAACCATATTGCCTTCGTTGAAGGTGTGAGGGTGGAAATGGGAGTCACAGTGGACCTTTGACCGTGTTTTCGCTACTTCAATGGCTTGGAAAGCAGCTCGACGGTATTCTATGGTTTGCTCGAGTTGGAGGAGTCGTTCCTCTAATGGAAAAGTATCAGGGAGGAGTTCTACTGCGAGGCAGAGGGATGGGATTTGGCACTCTATAAGGAGTACTGATTCAACGCCATGTACGACATCTTGAAAGTGTGCTCCACGGTCTAAGACTAATTGTTTAGGAACACCAAATCGTGAAATAACATGGTTAAAGAAGAAGCACGCTACAGTTTCACCTTTGCAATCAAATGTGGGCATGGCTTTGGCCCACTTGGTGAATTAATTAACTGCCATAATGATGTATTTATGACCATTAGCCGAGATGGGGTTGATTGTCATGAATTCGATTGCCCATTTGCAGAAGGGCTCGACTGTGACTATGGTGTGTAACGATGTAGGGGGGGTTCCTGCCTTTGGGGTAAAGAGCTAGCAGCTACGGCAATGTTTGACTGCCTCTATGCAATCAGTGAAGATGGAGGGCCAGAAATAGCCGACACATAGAATCTTCTGGGTGGTTGCAAGGCCTGAAAGGTGGCCACCAAATTCTCCACTATGAAAATCGTTGAGGATGGTCTTGGCCTCGTCACAGGTGAGGCAATGACATAAGATGGTATCAATGCCTTGACGATACAGGACACCTCTAATCAGCAAGTGGCAAATGGCTTGATGTCGGATGCGTCGCCTGTCCTCACGGTTTAAGTGCGCTACGAACTTCTGTGTTCATAAATAGAGAAGGATGTCCCCATACCATGGGTCTTCCATGGATATGATGAATAGGAAGTCATCAGGGAGATCATCCTTGGGGGGTGATGACATAGTTAATGGGGGAAGATCGATCATGAGCGTGGCCAGTGTGAGTGCCTTTGTGCTTTTGGGGGATACAAACTCTAGGTCGAATTCTTAGAGTACGACTACCCACTTAGCTACTCGACCTTGTAGAAGGCGACGGCTTAAGAGGTACCACATTAGGTTTGAATCAGCCACTACATGAGTATGTTTTGCGATGATGTAGTGGCGCAACTTTTGAGCCGAGAAGATGATGACAAGGGCCAATTTCTCCTTGGGTGAATACCGTAGTGGGGGTCTTGTTATCTTCTGATTGACGTAGTAAATCATGTGCTCACGGCGAGCATTGTCTTCTTGGACCAAGACTCTGGTGATGGTGTTGTCCGAGGCCGACACATAGAGAATGAAGTCTTCACTGAAGTCTGGTGCTAAGAGTAATGGTGCAGAAGCCAAGGCTTGTTTGCGTGCATCAAACAATTCTTGTGCTTGTTGATCCCAAACAAAGGGAATTTTTGTGTGGAGCAGGTGAATGAATCTGTAATCTTTTGTTGCATACTCTGGTACAAATCAGTGAAGGAAGTTGGCCTTGCCTTGGAGGCTCTATAGTTGGTGCTGTGTTTTTGGGGGAGGGAGATCAAGGATAGCCCAAACTTTGAGGGGATCTACTGTTATTCCTTTATGGGGCACGATGAATCCAAGTAGACGGCCTGTTGGGACAAAAAAAACGGACTTGAGGGCATTTAGGTGAATTTTTTACTTACGACGACGTAAAAAGACTTGCCGCAAGTTGTTTATGTGTTGTTCTTATTTTGGTGATCAAGCGGTAAGGTCGTCCAGGTAGGCCAAGATGATGTGAATTAGATCATGGAAACAATATGTCATGGTGTGCTGGAAGGTGGCTCCAGCGTTTTTCAGGCCAAAGGGCATGACTCAATACATGAATGGCCCCCACGGGGTTGTGAATTTCATCTTATAATGGTCTTCTTTCTGGATCTGGATTTGGTTATAGTCGAAAAATCTATCCATGAAGGAAAAGGCCTCATGTCTGGCACATGCATTGATGATCTGATCAATGATGGGTGTTGGGAAGTTGTCTTTGGGACACGCCCCATTGAGGTCATGGAAGTCTGTGCAAATGTGAATGGTACCCTATTTTTTATTCACGCGAATAGGATTAGAAACCCAAGTATTGTAGGCAATAGGGTAGATGAAGTCGACTGTGTACAGCTTCTCTATCTCGAATTTCACCACGACCAATTTGGAAATATGGATGGGCCATTGCTTTTACCATACTGTGGCCACATCGAGCCATGTTTTGATGTGGTGTTCCATGATGGATGGATCTAAGCTAGGAATTTCAATGTAAGACCAAGCGAAGATGTTGCAGAATTCTTGGACGAGAGCTTTGTAGGCAGCGGCCTCTTCTGGGGATCAAGATGCCCCCAGCATGATTTCTTTAGTAATCTCAGGATTGGTTGAGATGTTGATTTTTATGGTGGGCGATATGTTGGCCATGTCCCCTTGTTTGAATGCATTTGGTGCCGGGATGGGGTTCTTGAACCAGTCGACTTTCCCATGGATGAAATCTTTGGTTTCCACGGAAAACGGGTCAGACTACGACATAAGTTCTTCGAGGAGGAAGAACGAGCGATGGTGCGTGTCGTCCCATGGGTATTTTAGGGCGGTTAAAGCTTCAAGTATATCCTCACCATTACGGAAGCAACGAAGAGACAGGCCTAATGGACCGTCGTTGGAGGCGGAGATAAGCGGGTCAGTTGAACTAGACATCATGTAAATGGACATGGTGTTTGAAGAAGGTGGTGGGGGGTGAACTTCTTCCATCAAGGTGATCTCAGACTCAAGGGAATGTTAATGGAGGTCAGCTAAATCCATTCAAAATTTGTGCAAGTCTTGGCATTGGTGAGAGTAATGTCCATACAAACTACAGAGGGCACAAGCATGGTTTGTTCTCAGTGACTTGTTTTTGACTATTGGCGTGGTTGGAAGTTCAACCACAGGGAGGTTTTCGGTTGTGTCCATAGTATCCAAATATGTATGGATCATTGGAATCTAAGGGAAGTTATGATTTGGATGGCCCTGCTGCTCGTAGACGGCACAAGGCGGGATTTGTTGAGGTTCTGCGGTGGCTTTCGCGTTCTTTCCCCTGGCCCTTTTTGGGTGGGGTGGTGCAGGTGCGGGTGCAGTGGTTGGCTTTTGCGGGTTGGGTGGAGGCTGAGACTCGACTGAAATGGGATGCATAGGTGTTAAGACTACTTGGGGAATTGATGGTTGAGCTGGTGGATCAAGATACCACACATCAATTCCCAATGTAAAGTTGGGTAGGTTAAGGGTGGTCATTACCAGCTTGCTCATGACACCAAGTGGGGGAAAGAGGAAGGGAATTGTATGGAATGGAGAGGAGCCTAGATAACTCCCTGATGGTTGTATGTGGGGGTGAGGTTGTGGTTGCATCTGTGCATAATTTTGCACCTACGGATGATGTTGCAGCTTCTGTTGATGTTGCGGCTGTGGATGGTGTTGCGGTTGCGGTTGGGGTTGCGGCTGTGCTTGTTGTTTGGGTGTAGCAGTGCTGGATGAGACCATGCACAATTCCGCAGTATCATTTTGGGTTGGTGGTGGTTACACTAAGGGGAAATGAGCTGTCATGGTGGTATTGGCAAACAACCCAGGGCCCACATTCGACAATGGGGAGGCTGGTGTATTGTCAACCATGGTGTTGATTGTAGGGACAATATTGGCATGTGTGGTCATCCCTTGTGGCTCAATGGTGGTGATGGTAGGGATAACATTGGCGGGTGCCATTAACCCTTGTGGATCATGATAAGTGATTTGATCAACTGTCACGATCTTCCCTTCATGGGGGAACATCATGAGATGGAAGACAGTTGATGTGACCGCTCTCATGGTGTACATATAAATTCTTCTGAGGAGAAGGTTATAGTCCAGTTAAGAGTTGACAACCTCTATGTAAATCAGGATTGTCTTCCTAGCTAATGTGATGGGGACATGGGGGAGGATTCCTTGGGCTTTAGTGGGATGGCCATCATAAGCCTGCAGAGTTGTGGAGGATGGTTGCAGAATTGGGGATCCAAGTTTCTACCAGACTAGGGTAGACATAACGCATGTAAATGCCCCCTCATCCACTATGCACCGATGCACAACCAAATTTCGAATAGACACTGGGATTTGGAAGGAAATGGTGGATGGCATGAACGGTTCTCCATTCTCTGTGTCGAATGTGATAAACTTGGAGTCGGAGGGGTCTATGGCCCCAAGGGTAGCTAGTAATGCTTTCCACTGCATTGGGCACATTTTTAGTACATTAAGAGCAGACATGGCCATTGGTGTTTGGGCCAAATCATCCATGATGCTATAGCTGATTGCAGCTCTAGCCATGGCATTATTGGCCACTTGCTGTATGGGGGGCAGGGGAATGGGGGTAATTGAAGAGGTGCATTGACTGATTTGGACATAGATGCCATTGATGTGTCAGTGGGTTCGGTGGTGGTTCTGTATTGATTCCATCTGGTTTGTAGGTTGACCTCTTCAGTTGTCATGGATAGCAGGTGGTGGACACCTGCTTCTGCCGTGGGAGGTTCCCCCGGAGCATTGGGATTGGGTTGGGGAGAGGGTGCAGTTGCCACCAATCCCTAGACTGGTAATGGGTTCTGAAGCACCATAGGAGGAGGTCCTTGTGGTTTTGGGTTGGGTTGGGCTTGATTTGTAGTGTTGGCGGCCTGTTGAACCTCGTTTCGAATGGCCTGCTTAGCGCAACCCTTGAGGGGACACTCGAATGTGTAGTGCCTGTAGACCTCACAGAGTGTGCACATCTGGTTTGTGCGCAACGGGTCATTGCATATTGGTGCTTTTGGTTGTGGGGGATTTTGGGAGAGTCGGTTTGCTGCGGCATTGTTGGGAGGGTTTGGTTGTTGACTGCCTCCCTGCGGTTGGTTATTGGCTTGGTTTTGGGGCTAATTATTTCTAGCTTACCCTTGTTGATTGTTGGCGGCAAGCTGGTTGGGATGGTTTTGTTGTGCAAATACTTGTCCCAATGGAGCAGGTGGAGCAAGGCCAGGGGCTTGAATTGTTTGTACAGGTGGTGCATAATAAATTTGGGTAGGTGGCGGTGCCACAAATGTGGGAATTTTCCCCATGTACCATTGTTTTGGCCATGCCAAGGCCTGAGCCTGCTGCAGTGGCATAGGTTGTGCTTAGGAAGTTGTTTCTCCGGACTGGGCCATCATTCTGGCATAGTCTGGAGTTTGGTTTTGGTAGGAAACACTAGCAGTGTTTCTTGGTTGTGGTGGAACTGCAGGTGGTGTCAAATGGTGTTGTGGCTATTGGGAGACCAAGCTTATTATGCCATCTGCACCATGGGATGCCCCTAGTACATCGCGATAGGAGGTGCCTCCGCGGGGAGTGTCTGGGATGACGGTGTATAGGTATCCAAATTGAGCGTAGATCAGGTCAAACTATTGGGCTTTCAGTATGGCCTCCTCTTTGGATTTGGGACGTTCAGATGTGATTTCCTTTGATATGGGTGGGGTTAAGGTCTTGAGGAACCCATCCAAGAAGATCCTATTGTCAAGTTGGATTTTACATAAACTATAGCGTCACCACCACTCATGGATGTGGTCGGTTATATGAGTCGCAGTGTTCTGATGGTAGGATAGCAAGATCTCCACCCCCTCATCATATCTAACGGGGAGTTAGAAATACTACAGGAACATGAAATCCAGGGAGTTGAAATCTGGGTACTTGGCTTATGGTAGCTCAATGTACCATTTGGCCGCAGTGCCTATAAGGGTGCGCTGGAATAGCCTCAGCCTGATGGAATCGTCTACGATGCTGTTTGATGAGCACGATAGATGGAATGTCATGATGTGGTTTTGGGGGCACTCCCCTACCTTGCCTTCAAACTTGGGAATGTTTGATGGCAGCTTGGTTGGCATGGGAGGCCAGAAAGCTTGATGGCAGATCAGGTCATTTGTTAATCAAGCCAAATCAGGCAAGTTAAGACGAGCCATGAAAGGCAGGTTTGACCCCAGGTTGATGTGAGATGGGGTAGCGATGGTGGTGGGGTTTGCAGGTGCATAATGCACCTGCATGGTTGGGGGTACTTGTGGTGGCACCATTGTGGATGGTCCAGTTCCCCCGAGTGTGGTGGGGGGGATAGTGTGGGTGGGAGGGCCACTGCCCCCATGTGTGATAGGCAAGGCAATGTAAGTGGAAGGTTCACTGCCCCCCTGTGTTGCCGATGGGATCAGTTAAGTGGTTACTATGGGTGGTGGCAGCTGACTGATGACAGTTTGCATGACCATGCTAGGGCCACCTGCAGGGTTGCTGGTGATAATTTGTGGTGTGTACATAGGTCCACTAGTGATTGCTATGCCAAAAAATGGATCCAGGTTTGCACCAGCCATGGGGCTTGATGGTGCCATGTGTAGGTCTGGTTCATACTGATATGTGTCTGAATCTGAATCAGAGGCTGTGTGGCCTTCTGATGGTGTGAGAGGTCATCAAGAATGGTCTCAACGGTGTCAGTTCAATGACCTGAATTATGGTGGTTCAACTCTTAGGCGTGAGGAAGAGCGTGAGGGATCAATTGTGTTATATTTGTATATCAAACTGGTGGGAATGATATTTTGGACCCCGATTTCAATGGCTTCCTATTGGCTATAGGTGATCACTCAGCCACTAAGACTGTTAGAAGACAACACTTGGCTTTTTCCTCACGAGCGTTCTACTCAATTGGTGGGGGTCGTTTCCTATTTCGCTTGGCAATTACCCTCATCAACCAGCTACTTTGGGGGTTCCCATGGTACTCCTCACAATGAGTTTTTGGGCAGAGCCCAAGTACTTCCCATGGTTTAGGAAGTCAAGGAATTATGTCCTCAAAGACTGCAGATTTTTGAACTTAGTGTAAATTAATCAATTTTAGTGGCTCTCTCAATGTCATGAATTGAGTGGGGTTGATTTACGTGGTATGGTGTGTATGTATTTCTGTGTTTCTGTTATTTGGTGGCTGGAAATGGTTTATGAATTCATCATATTGTGGTTGAAAGAAGTAAATGAACAGAAATTTTGTAGACAGATACCATTTTTTACCATGAATTGTGATAGCCTAACTAGGTGACTACCTTACACCTATATTCTTCTTCAACCAAGAGAAGGTGATGGGATATCAACACAATGGGACTAATCCCATTTGTAGATCCATAGGTCACCTCTCGGATGGAAGGTTTCTCAATAGGCAGGACACTTAGCGCCATGAGAAGCCCTCCTTCTCTACCCCCTCTACCTTCTAGGTCATCTGTTTTTAATGGTTTGGAACAATATTGGGTGAAGGGCCTATTACTATACGAGATGTGCCCTTCGTCTTATCCCAGAATACCCCGGAGGGTGATGACTGGGTAGAGGAGGAAGGGAAAGCAAGATTGTTAATTTTATGTCAGTTTTAGTTAGGCTATGTTGATTAACCAATTAATTTTTTTTTTTGAATTTACACTTTGTTTGTAGATGGAATTGCAGTAAACTGAAACAGAAACAAAAATGGGACTATTGTGCTGGACAGAGGCGGTTGAGCTGCACTGACAGTCCTTAGTAATTTGAAAATTAAATTTTGAGTGACAGACCGGATGTTTTGGGTCAAATGTGGCGAGGGGGTCACCAAATTTTTGTAGAAACAGGTGAGGGGGTTGCATAGATTTTACATATAGAAGCAGTCTATCCTTCTGAAGGATGTCACACCTTTCGGGGGAAAAAGGGTGACCTAGTCGTGCCTATGAGGCCTAAATGAGTGATCTGGTCTCCTATTTAGGCCCGATAAGTGCGACGTGCTCTGGATTGGTTTTTTTTTTTTTCCTGAGTTAGATCTGACTGGCAGTAACCTGTACTGTGGCCAAATGGACTCGGATTTTCCTTGTGGAGGCCTTAGCAGTAACAGAAACTAAAAATAAACAAGATTTAAACTAGATTTGACAAGAAATTTAAACCTAGGGCACAAACTGAAATAAAGCTTCGAAATTTAAAAACTAAACCAGGGATCCTATGGGATCGACCTGGTATGGTCGCTAGTTCTGTAGCAGGAATTTCTCCTTTCTACGGGGGCAGGAATGGCTCCCTTCCGTCTATAGGACGAAAGGGTAGGTTCCTGTGTGGAAATGCAGAGAAGAAAGGCTGAAATGAAACTAGACAGAAATGAAAGCAAAGATGGAGAACCCCTCTACAAACAAGGTTAGGGATTTGCTTCGAGAACCTCCAAACAACTATTAAAAACAACAATAAACCTGCAAAACAATTTAATAAACAAACCTGCAAGAAAATATGGGTTAGAAAACAGCTAAGCTACTAAAACACAAGCATGAACAAACAATGGTATACCTCTTCTTTGGTGCAATGGGCCATCATGCCCTAGATGGAAGAAGCACCTCTCTATCTCACTCAGCAATGGGGGATCTATGGCTCAATGGGGAAGACGAGTGGATGAGAGGGGGATGTGGGTGGCTTGAGAGACAAAGGGTCTCAAGGCATCCATGGGAAGCATAACAGTATGCAAGGGAAGAGTTGTTTGAGAGTGACCCCCACCCCTCCTTTTATAGCTTTTTGGGGTTTTAAGCCCTTGGTCAGGGCTTTAGCCCCTTTTTTTGGCTTTTAGCCCCTTTCGCCATAACTTTAGCTCCTTTTAGGGTTTTAGGATCCTTTGAGTGGTTTTAGCCCCTTTTTGGAGGCTTTATCCCCTAGGTGAGTTATTTAGGCTCCTTTTTGGGGTTTTAAAGCCCTTTTACTCAGTTTTAAGCCTTTTTGAGGGAGTGGGGGTCTAATGGGGTGATATGAGGGTCGTGCATGGGTGTCTTTGGGTGGTGTAGGCCATGTAGAGCCGAGTGAGTGATTTTTTGGGTTAACAATGCATCCTTGTTTTTAACCAAGATATTTGATACCATTATGTCACACGCTCATCCATCATTCTAACTTTAGGAGAGGATAGATATGAATTTTATATTTTCAAATTTCACCCTAGAGGCCATTGTTCAATTCATAAATAATTTAAGCCACCCATGGGAAACATAAACTAAGAAATTCATGTCCATGTGCATGAATATAAATCACAATGGAATTAAACCTATATCCACACCCATATCATGCATAAAAAAACACATTCCTAATATGGCGTAAATAAAATCATTACACATTCATACACAAAAAATAATACTCATATTTTAACATAAGAATATCCAAGGAACTTGATGTGTAAGAGAAATTTTCCACCCAATAGTAGCTATTAGTTTCAAATGCCACCCCCAAGTTGCGCTATGAGACCACTTGGGCGGAGGAAACACCTATAAGCTTCTCTCTTTTAGCCACAAACCCATTTTCTCTCAAAATTAGCTAATATTCTCACCATTGAACACTACATGCATATCATTCAACCAGCGCAGCCATGGAACTCTCTTCTATTACCCCACACAACACAAGGAAGGCATACTCTTTCCTTACTCAATAGTCTCTCAATGTATCCAACCTGTATATTGTTCTTCATTGTGTAGAGAGATTCCAACCTATTGTATGCTCTTAGAGAACCTCCTATAATCATCAATTCACTACCTCTCAACCATATAGGATTAGAATAGAAACATTGAGTAAATTCTAATACCCTGTCCAGCCTCTATGCTCACATACATCTAGTGCCTATTTACTATAATGTTTGTGATTTCCCTTTCACAGTGCTAATTTATGGCTAGTTTCACAATATGGAATTTGGCTATAGAGAGAAAAATATTAAGGATCTATGTAGTGTATGAAATATACCTAGAAAATTACTTATATACTCTAAGCAAGATGATAGAATTGGTGAAAATTAGATAACTGGAATTACTTTTGACCATAAAAGGAAAAACTCTTACAGTTTCCATAAAAGTATATCCATCCCATGCTTTCATAACTACATGAGAATACTTTTACTATTTATCATTTACTATACATTAACACTTAACCTGATTTATCATGTATCCTTAACCTCGTTTTCTATTTATCCATTATCTATAATTAAAAATCTAAAACTTTATCGTAAATAGCTTTCTATTTCAAAAATATTCAGCATAATTGTAATTGAAGTCTTGTATTTTCTTATTAGTATTTTCTCCTAGAAAGGATAGTTAGAAATAATTGCATTATGTATATTAGGATTTAGTTGCATACTACACACTTCATTTCTCATTTTAATTCAAAATCATATATAGTAATGGTTGTCGGGATAAAATCTACATGGGTGCCATATACCAAATAATGTAAATATTAAACAGGGAATTACATCGGGGAGGACCCCTATTATTGATGGGGGGGTTCTAGGTTAACAAATAATAGATGGAAAGTGGAATCATTCTCAATTAACATATTATGTGTATGTTCCTTTAAAATGCATGAATTTTTTGGGGCACATCTCTAATGTTTGTTTATATAAAAGGAATCAAGTAGAATGGATGAGGAAGGAACTAAAATGACCTTTTAGGATTTAAAAACTTCATTTGGTAAGGTTCCATCCCAAATAAAAAGATATAACCTATCGAGGTGGGACAAGGTCTTGAGGTAAATGATGTTTACAATTTCGTATAAGCTATAACCTATAGGGGTGGGACAATGTTTTGAGGGAAATGATGTGGACCATTTGGTAGAAACAACTTGGAATGTGGAAAACTCCAACCTTTGGTACGTCTTCTTGGACTTAGAATTTTTGGAGTGAAGCAGTATGGTCCCTTATTTGAAATTTGGGAATTCTCTCTATTGAGGAGGATAATGTAGATGTCATGCTTGTAAAAATGGTCAATTTTCTTCTTGTTCCAAAATAATAATGATCTCAATCGACGATTCCCCCCTTTTCCTCCATTATTTTTCAAAGGATAATTTCATTTGACACTTGCAAAGTTTTGGCCCACATTGATAAATAGTTAAAATGGATAAGGGTAATGACATTTTTTTTATGGGAATATTATGGTATTATTCCATTGCTTACACCTCTGTCAATTGTAAATAAGAAACTAGATAAGTCCATACGTTTTCCAAACATAGTCCCTTTGCATCAGATTTTTATATATAAAGGGTGGTCATGTTAGAGTAAGAGAACACCTTCCCATTATTAATAGGTTGACTTAGAAACCTCCTTCAAACCCCACTATCTTCTTAGATACAAGATATATATGAATTAATCCAATGATGAATGGATAGCAAGGATTTTATGTGATGATATGGGAAAGTGAGGTTGGTTCAATGAACACTAGTACTCCTAATCAATAAATATTTCTAACACTTGTGGAGAACAAATCACTAACATAAATTCACTTTGGTAAATTGTATGACTATCAAAGAGGCCCATATAGGAGTCCATGATCCTACTTGTGGGAATCAAAGTTAATTATTTCTATTAATAGTATGGGTTTGGAAAAACCCAGAAAAGATTCCCTTGGACACTTGTGTAATCAAAATAATACTGTCATTATAATGATTCAAAAAATAATGGTTATGGAGAATAAGATAAATCAGGGTTTCACTTATTTTATTATAGAATGAGAATTATTTCTCTCTTGCTCCAAATGTGAGATATATGGGGTTTTAACTATTTGGAATATAAATTTCATAATTGTTACTTATTCCTTGATCGATACAATTATTTGGACATAATTTTGATATTTGGTTCAACTAGAAAAACTTAATTGATTATCAATATTTATGGCCCTTATGATGACAAGAAGTGGTGATGGCATGTATTTTTTTAATCTAGGGATCCTTAAGAATAATAGTGTTATCATTAGGGGGTTGTTAATTTTACAACTAAGCAATTTGAAGTTTAGGAGAAGATGTTATGGTGGACCCCTTACATGATTATTTCTTTAACAACACAGATATGGAAACATTATGTGACATTAATCCCTAAAACTTGATCCCTACTTGACATAATTTTAGGTTAGGATCTAATGCAATCTTAATTTGAGGCTTAATAGGTTTATTGTATTTGAGAAAACCATGATGGATTTAGATAGTACTTTATCATGGGTTGAATTGCATTTTTTTATTTTTTATGTTCTTATCTTTTCTCTAATTAACTACATATCATGCTACAAATTAAAAAATATGATGAAAAACAACCAACACTTTCAAGTTCAACCCAGTGTGTTTAGAAGATGACGAGTTTATCTAATTAAGTCATTATGCATGGAATCCTTTTGGTAGATATTTTGATTCTAAGTTAATATTACAATTTGAAAATAATATTAAGAGAGTTAAGGTTTCTTAAATTTCCTAAAATAATGAAAGCTTATACCTAGATACCAAATCTGTGGAAGCTTAAATTGCATAGATTTATTGATTATATAGAAGGTATTTTTCTAATGAGGAAAATCTCAAACTCTAGGATTTGGAATCTAATAACAAGATGTTATTGGACTGGGAGGATGAAAAGTAGATACATGCATATAGAAAATTGTGATGATAATACCAAGTTTATTCATAAATATGCTAACCATCAGATAAATATCAATATTATGTGGGAGATGGAGATGAATGATAGAAGAAAGTCCCAAAGTTTCACTAAGACAATTGAAATGCGGGTTACTCATTTATAGTATCTTTATAATTAACATATTTGAGTAAATATTGTAGAGGCCATATAAATTACATCTTTTGTCCCTATATTTGTAAAATATGACATCAATTAAAGGATTCTAGGCAAGAAGCTTCCAAGGAGAAACTTAAAATTGTCTTAGACTCTTTCCATAAGAATAAAAATCGAAGGCCTAATATATGGTCGATGATATTATTCTTAGGTTTCTATGACATGTTTGACGATGATATTTTGAGAGTTATAGATGAGTGAAGGGCCTCTAGGAATGTGTTACGATACTTCAAATCTACTATTATTGATTTCCTTCATAAGAATGACTCACCTTCTTCCTTTGATGAAGTTCGGCCTATATCCTTGTGTAATTGTATTACATAAACATTACTACAATTATTATAAAAAAAGTAAGTATGCTATCTTTGAAAATTTTCCCAAGAGTAGTTTGGGTTCCTAAATGATTTAGTAGATTCATGAGTTTGTTCAATAATTCTTACATACTATAAAAATAAAAGTTTTCATCTATGGTGCTTAAGTTTAATACTTATAATTCCTATAGAGTAGATTGGATCTAACTTGTGTTGATTCCTCTACAAATTAATTTTTGTTTACCTTTAATAAATTGGATTCAAGGGTGCATTTACTTTTGTCTCATTTTCAATATTAATAAATGATTTGGATTCTAGGTTTTGTATTTCCTTAAGGGGCTAAATGCAAATTTTTCCACTTTCATTGCTAATTTTTTTTCTAGTAAAAAATTGACTTAGTATGGAAATCCATGAGTCAATATGATCAGGTGCTATAAGAGGTATACAAATTGGAAAATAAATGTTTTATTTAGGGTTGGTTCTCTTCAGAATGTTCCAATTCATCTCCTATTTGTTGTTGTTGTTAGTTTATTTGTTGATGGTTCTCTTCAAGATGATAAGGTGCTTATAAATATTCTTGAAATGTATAATGAGGCTATGGGAATGGATACCAACTTACATAAGTATTACTTTTATTTTAATAGATTTCATGAGGCTCAGAATATATTATTAGATTTGATAGTTCCTTACAATATCTTGATTTTTTTTAAGAGCTTCAAATATTCAAGTTTTCTACTAAATCCATATGATAGTGGAAAATGAGATCAGATGTGTATTTAGGATAAGGTTGACAAAATAATATCCATATGGTGCAATAGGTGGATATCATTAGGAAGGAGGTTAACTTTATTCAAGGAATCGATGGAAGTTGTTCCACTATATTAGCACTCAATGGACTTGATCCCTAGATAAGATACATAGGAAAAGTTTTTCTTTCCTATGGACTTTATAGATGTCAATATAGCATATATAATTAGTAAAATGGAGGAATTTATAAAGACATAAAGTAGTTTTGGGTAAGTACTATAAAATTTTCATTTCCTTAAGAAATTTTTGGTTACTAAGAGCATGAGGAGATTTGTTTATGAAGGGTTGTAAGCAAATTTTGTCATAAAAAAAGGTACATTAAAACTTTGTCATTTGAGGACTATATTATATTACCCATCAACCAAGGATTACAAGGTCTATTATGTGGAAGGCTTTGATGTTTTATCCTTCTCATTGATTGGGAACTTTCTAGCATGAAAGATAGTGAATAATTCTAGAGTTAGAATTGGAGATGATCCATGAGTAGGTGGTGGTGACTCCACAAGATATTTTCACTTTATCACATACAACAAATACAATACAATCTAGTATTTGACCATAGGGTTGGAAGTTTGCAAATATGTTGATTTTGGTTGGTGTTTCAATATTAGGTGGAAATATTCTATTATAAAGTTGTATTAGAGTCACATTAGAAACATTGATGAACATGACTCTTTGGATTGGTGAAAAAATTGTTTTGGGGAACTATATAACTTTCATTCGATATAAGGCCATGCTTTTGTATGAGAATTTTCTAGGTTATTTTCCTATTTTGTTGTTTCTTTTGCATTTAGTTTGGAAGTCCAATTTCACTTATATTTTTATGTTTGTTTAAATTATGTATACACATTTACTCTTTTAGGACATTTTTATGTGTCTAAGTTAATCTAGGTGCACTGCATTTGGTTTTAATCATTGCATGGATACCTAGTACTTGTACAACTAATGAGACATCAAATATGTTCCTAGTTAACTTACTAATACAAGTTTGGTGGTTTTTCATTAAGAATTCTTGTTAGTTATGACATGGTAGGTTTATATTCTGAAACAAACGTAGAATCGTTGACTGGTTCCTAATGTTTATCCTAGGAATTTTTGAATTCTTGAAAACAATACTCAAGTTTCTTAGTTCTTCTAGATAATCCATCTTCTTTACCCATTGCAAAACATTATACCAACTCTATCCCTTTTCTACACTTTTTTGGAATGGATTTGAGTTCTAATAATTGCCACATTGTTATTATCTAATTTGTTCAAGTTTTCTCATTTCAATATGACCTCATGCCCAAAAAACATGTATCATTCCAAGTTTGAAGATATTTTTATTCATATTTTGCATGAAGCAGCATCATCAAGTGGTGTTTTTAGATGTTCACCTTAAAACTGGTCAACATTGAATTACTACAAAGTATTCAATGAAGCTACCTATTGAATTTTGTATTTTCTTCTATGAACCTAAAGCCCCCTAATGTCACCTTCATTTAAGATCAATTAATCTAAAATCCTAATAGGCACTCTAGGGAATCCTCCTAGTGTGCACTATGATAATGACATTTATATAGGTTGTTGATTGATAGTCTATTTTTGTTCATTTTGTTTAGTAAAAAGTGGTGATATATTATTTTCTCTATTATGTTGGTGGTGTCTTAACATTGATTATGGAGGTATCACATGCATGGGATTAAGGTTGTGGATGTTATAGTCTATGAAATATGGTGACATGTTTCACACAACATTATAGTGATTATGTGTTTTAGTATGGGTGCACATTTCCATTGGCCTAGTTACACATGATTACAACTATCTATAGGTGGCTTATTCGAGGATGTATGCAATAGTGAATATATTTGGCATGGTTTTATATAACTCATTGTTTAATTTCCTTGACACTTACAATCAAAGAACATATTGGTATTTCATAATAAGATGTGAAAACAAGTTGCTAAAGGTGAAATAAAGTCCTAATTACAATCCTAATAATTCTATCTATGGCCAGGTCGAAAGCAATGAACAAAATATAATATACCGAATAAGGTTGAAATAAGGTTCCAAACATGCCAAACCTTGGTATAAATGTGCCTAAGTTTAAAAATGTATATAAGGTATGGACAATGGAAAACCCTATTATGTGATTTCACCCTCCATCCTACTGATTGTACTGAAATTTGATAAAAAATATTTGGTTTTTATGGCACCACCTAGTCATATATAATTTATCTTTGAATTTTAAATGAATAAGGTAGGTACATGCATGTGATTCCTAGAATCATAAACCATGCATTATTATCCAATGGATGTGGTGGATTGTTGGTTGCATTTTTCCTACCTTTTCCTTTGCATTTCCACTTGCCATTTTGACCAAACTGTTGTTGAGTTCACCTCTCCAACTACTCTTTGAAGTCAATGATTTCATATGATTTATCCTTTTTTGTTCAAATCAAGCATTAACAAATAATTTTTTTGTTTGAATATCTAGGAGCTTAGGCTATATCTTAAATATTGGCTCTCATCAATTGATTTTGAGGGCTTATCTTCTATTGGTGAGAGTTGAGCTTAGTAGCATGCCTACGATATTACACATTGTATTTAGGAGTTGATTGTTAGTAGCAATCACATGATATTTGAGTATAGAAATAGATGGAACAAAGGAAGTGTGACAACCCAAAGTGCAATGAAATGAAGGCAAGACTAAAAACACATGTCAATTTCTTTTTTTTTATGTTTTGCATGCTTGTGTTAAGTGGTAATGGGTGTTTTTCTTGTTCTTTGATCCTCTAAATTGCAACGTACATTCCCTTTTTGGTTCAACCCATTATTTTTAGTTTCATCTATTATTTGATGAAGCAAACCCTGAATGTAGAGGTCAAAATTTGTTCAATCTCTTACATGCATTTGAGTCTAATGTATGTTTTTTATAATTTGAGTATGGTGTATGTTGTTTATATGCTTGTTATTAATATATTATGACTATTGTATTCTTTTATTGAGGTATTAAACCAAGGGGTTGACCATTCACTTGGAATATATATTATTATCATTAGCTTGGTTTCAAATTGTGACCTTGATCAAAATATCATTTTTCTATTGCTTTGATGGGAAATTAAAAAGGCCCCAAATCCATTCCCTTTAATTTGTCTACTAAGTATTTGAATTTGCTTGACCCAACCCTTCTAAAAGTGGTTTCATATTATTTGGGTGATTCTTTTTAATGGTAATTTAGTAGTTTGGTACCCAATACTTGCATGGAATATATGTAGTTCTTATGCTCATTAGTCATAGAATTATATGATGACATAGTTTTCCCTTAATGACATTAAGTGTAGTCCATGACGGGTTCAAAACTATACTATCCATGTTATTTAAATAGTAACTATGGTTTTTATTCATTATGGATATTGCTCCATTTGGTGGTGTTGCTAGTTCTAAATTGAAAACCCTAGATTTAAGCTATTTGATACTATTTTTTTTAGAAGTCACTACCTTTTATTGGGTATTGCAAAAAGGTTTAGTTTTAGTCTATTATAACAAACATGATATCAATGGACTATAGAAGTATGTTACCAAAGCATGTACAATACTAGTTTAAAGAATACGAAATTGGCTTCTTCTATATATAATACCATATAAATTTTTATTTGAGATATTTTCTAATGCATGAAATATGCTACAACCACACTATATGTCATTTATATTAACTTGTAGGAACTGTTTGATTTGTGTTATGTTCTATAATTTGAATGCACATGTTTTTCATACAATGAGGTGTTAGAATAATCAACCCATAGTATTTACCCACTTAGACATTATTTCATTTATTTTGTCTTATTTGCCTAGTCCATGAGTCCCACCATGTGCAAGTTGTCAATTGCCTATCCATAGAGGTCAAACTTGCCATTATTGACTCATGGAGCGCTTGGGAAAGCCTTAGGAATAAAATCTACTTTATTCCTGGCCTCCTAGACGCCCTTCTGCTTTTTCTACTTTATTGCCTGCTTTTTCAGTGTTTTAAGGCACATAGGAAAGCAAGACTAGGTGAGGTGAA
>LPNX010587221.1:0-161748 GCA_001517045.1 Pseudotsuga menziesii
TGACTATAAATAGACTGGATGGACTCCCGATTTAGACATGACTCCCGATTTAGACATATGACCAAATTTGGACAAGGGAGGATTAATAATCCTAACAGGTTGGTGGTGGTAGAGGTTTTCAAACCCTTAAGGCTCTTGTTGTGGTTTCTGTTATATGGTAAGTAAGCTCGTGGGATGGTGGTGGTAGAGGTTTTCAAACCCTTAAGGCTCTTGTTCTGGTTTTTGTTATATGGTAAGTAAGCTCGTGGGTTGGTGGTGGTAGAGGTTTTCAAACCCTTAAGGCTCTTGTTGTGGTTTCTGTTATATGGTAAGTAAGCTCGTGGGTTGGTGGTGGTAGAGGTTTTCAAACCCTTAAGGATCTTGTTGTGGTTTCTGTTATATGGTAAGTAAGCTCGTGGGTTGGTGGTGGTAGAGGTTTTCAAACCCTTAAGGCTCTTGTTGTGGTTTTTGTTATATGGTAAGTAAGCTCGTGGGTTGGTGGTGGTAGAGGTTTTCAAACCCTTAAGGCTCTTGTTGTGGTTTTTGTTATATGGTAAGTAAGCTCGTGGGTTGGTGGTGGTAGAGGTTTTCAAACCCTTAAGGCTATTGTTGTGGTTTTTTTTATATGGTAAGTAAGCTCGTGGGTTGGTGGTGGTAGAGGTTTTCAAACCCTTAAGGCTCTTGTTGTGGTTTTTTTTATATGGTAAGTAAGCTCGTGGGTTGGTGGTGGTAGAGGTTTTCAAACCCTTAAGGCTCTTGTTGTGGTTTTTGTTATATGGTAAGTAAGCTCGTGGGTTGGTGGTGGTAGAGGTTTTCAAACCCTTAAGGCTCTTTGCCATAGCCCCTAAAACTATTCCTTTCGAATCCATTATCTGCAACATTGAGGATAGCATCCAAAATCTGAACACTGTTCATCAAGAAACAATAAGACAGGAGTGTGCCGTAGTATTGAGAAAAGACAAGCCACCCAAACGTAACATTACAAAGGAAGAAGAGCGTGCCTTAAGAAACCTGAGAGCCAATGGAAACATAGTTATTCTTAAAGCGGACAAGGGTGGAGCCACTATGATTTTGGATAGAGCAGACTACAATATTAAATTGCTTGACCACCTCACCAATAGTGGAAGCTATAAGAAACTAAGCATCAATCCGATCTCTAGGGTAACTAAAGAAGTCAAGAAGGCGATTCTGAACTCCAATTTGGATGATTACTTGAAAAAACACCTTATCCCCAACCGGGACATCACTCCCAGGATTTATGGCCTACCCAAAATCCACAAAGAAGGGGTCCCGCTCCGTCGTATCGTCAACACTATAGGATCCCCCACCTACGAGCTTTCCAAACACTTAGCCAAGGTTTTAGGTCCCTTGGTCAGCAATACTGATTCCTTCATTAAGGACTCGAGCCATTTTGTCGAACTAATCAAAGACGAGAAATTAGAACCTAAGGACATGATTTTAAGCTTTGATGTAGTCTCACTCTTCACAAAGATACCTTTAGATGAATCAATCCAGGTTATCAAGGATGCAATCGACCCTCACACAGCTAAGCTTACAGAAATCTTCCTAAGATCAACTTTCTTCAGTTTCTAAGGTGAATTTTACAAGCAAACCACAGGTGTAGCTATGGGATCCCCCCTCTCACCCATCGTTGCTAACATCTTTATGGAAAAATTTGAGAAAGAAGCCCTAGACTCATATCCTCTAAAACCATCAAGATGGAAAAGGTACGTGGATGATACGAATGTGGTTTGGCCGCATGGTGAAGATGAACTCAGGAAATTCTTAACACACCTTAACAGCATCTCCCCCAACATCAAATTCACAATGGAACTTGAGGAAAATGGGAGCATCCCATTTCTAGATGTCCTCCTTACGAGAAAAGAAGATGGCACTCTCGGACACGAGGTGTTCCATAAGAAGATGCACACGGATAGCTACCTCCACGCAGACTCCCACCACCATACTTCCCAAAAGATAGGTGTCCTCAATACCCTGGCAGTAAGAGCCTCGAGGATCGTGGATTCGGAACATATTAAAAAGGAGGAAGACCACCTCAAAGAAGTCTTTAAAAACATAGGTTACAAACCCAAGGTCATCTCGAAGACCCTTAACAAAAACCACAACAAGAGCCTTAAGGGTTTGAAAACCTCTACCACCACCAACCCACGAGCTTACTTACCATATATACAAGGGGTGACTGATAAGATCTCTAGAATTATCGTGAAGAATAACATTACGACCTCATTCAAACCCCTAGAGACCATTAGGAAAAGAATGAGATCCGTTAAAGATCCGGTTGATCATACACAATTCAGGGGGGTTTATAAGATCCCTTGTTCATGCAAGATCAGCTATATAGGTGAGACGGGACGTTCTTTTCACACACGGATAAAAGAACATGGGGTGGACATTAGAAAAGAACGTATCCATTCCTCAGCTCTTGCGGAACATGTGGCCAAAACCAAACATCACATCTTCCTAGAAGACACTTATCCTCGCGAAAGAAGACCACTATTTCAAAAGAAAATTTAGAGAGGCCTTAGAAATTACCAAACTCCCACACAATCTAAATAGGGATGGGGGCCTCGAGGTAAGCACTAGTTGGCTCCCCCCTATTCTCAATCGGAAAGGCCACTTTGTCCCGTAATTTTTCCTTCTCCCCCCATTTTTCCTCGCCTCTCCCTTTATTCCTTAGTCCTCCTGCCATGTCCTTAATTAAAACCTTAATTTTGAAAATAAACCAAAAAAAAAATTTCAAATTAAAATTGGAAGATCATTTAGAAATCTTTTAAAACTTTAGGAAGTTTAAAACAAATGAAAATCAATATCTAAAAAATTTTAAGATTCATTTTTAAAACTTTATGAATTAAAGCATAATTAATTTCAACCTTTTAGAACCTTAGGGTCCCTTAAATTTAACCTAAATGATTACAAGTTAAAATTGAAAGATTATAATTAAAATTACAATAAAATAGAATAATACTATTAATTTTCCTATGTCTAAAATCAACGTCTTAAGAATTTTTAAGATTCATTTTTAAAAACTTTAGGAATTAAAGCATAATTAATTTCAACTTTTATAACCTTAGGGTCCCTTAAATTTAACCTAAAGTAAAATAAAATAGAATAATATTATTAATTTTCCGTCTAAGCATATCAATAATCATTTAAATGAAAATTGTTAATAATAAAGATTGATTAATGATAATAAATAATTACAAGTTAAAATGGAAAAATTATAATTAAATTTGAAATAAAAAATAATAAAATTAATATATTTCCTAGGTCTAGGCATATATTTAATCATTTAAATTTTATAATTCTTTTTAAAACTTTAAGAATTTTAAATCAAACTTTAACCTTTTAGAACCTTCCCTTAGTTGTGACACATTAATAGGCATTCAAATAAAATCGGTTTTAATAATAATGGATAATTTTCATCCTAAAAGATCACTGTCATAAAAAATTATTATAAGTTAAAATTGAAATAAATAAGGTAAAATTATATTAATAATTAAAATATATTGAAATTAAATGAAAATTTCCCTAATAATAGGCATTAAAATGAAATAAAACTCTTTTAGGCAATTAGGATAAAATTTGTTATAATAATTAAAAAAATTTGACATTTTGAAATTGACCCTATACTTCATATAAAAATTTTATAAACTTCTTAAATAAACTTTTAATAATGTCTTAAGGTAGCTAGTGTAGAAAATTTTAATAATATAAACTTTTTATTTTTCCAGAAAATAGGTTTAAAGAATAACTTCTCTGCACACTTTGGTATTAAAATATAATTTTTTAACCTAGCTAACCCTAGTCTCCGCGACCGACCTGATACTTTTACTCGGCTTCAGTATTTATTGATGATTCTCACTCTCTCCACCTTCGACATTGTCCTGATGATGGATCCTGATATGGATTCGAAACGTCGATTCTGTCATTTCGATACTGTGGTTTCTCCGACAACAACATCAATAGAGACATCGATTGTTTTTTATATAACTTTTGATTTCCTTCACCATTTCGCAAGGAAACTATATGGTGCACTAGAGGAGAGCGATCTCTACAATCTTATATATAGAAATCAATAATTTCATTAATTTTTCACCTAAAGTATTGCACCCACACATAATGATTTCATTTCAAGGTTTTTACACTTCAATAATTATTAATGAAAAAATAATTCATGAAAAAAATTTAAAAAAATAGTGTTGCACTAGTACCATATGTCCTTTATATGTCTGCAATAGTTTTCTTTCATGTCCCCTCCCCTCATCTGGTCGATGGAGAGGACGTGACTCAACTTCTGCTCTGGCTATCAAAGCGGGGATCTAGCCCCATGAACATAAACAATAATGCATTGAAATAAAAAAAAACATAGGAAGATGTATAACAAATGAAAAATATAGTGGAAGCAAATACATTTCAACACATTCAATATGTTCATAATAATTCATTAAATCAAATACATTGCAGGAATTAATACATAAAATAAAAGACAGCACTTATCTTGTAAATGAGTTGTCCCGCAACTAGCTATGTTTTTGAAATGTTCCACCCAACCATAGGCTAGTGTGCTCATCAATCTCTCAGCACAACTTCCACCACCAAGTTTGGCATGATGTCCACAAGGAACTAGGGAACAACAAACTCACACATAGCCACATACATAATAAAACTCATCCAAGCCAATCTTCAATTGGGTTTACTAAACTGCTAAGGCAGTGGAAAGGTAGAAATGCTAACCTAGTGAGCTCAACCACAGAGCTATGAACACCTGCACCAGATCTATCTAGCTTGGCATCCACAATACCTACACACCCAACACAAGGAATTATTCACTCCACTGCTACACAGTCCCCCATGACATACCTTCCCTTCCAATTCTCTTCAAGATGTGCATAGAAGATTTTCCATCCCCTCTTGATCTTTCTGTGAGGTTCCTTTCTTCACTAGGTTTATCAAGACAATTCTGGGCCTCTTCCACTCCTAAGTCTTTCAGACTAAAACATGGATGCACACAACAACAAACACAAGTTTTGGGTCTGAGAAAAATGTTATGGGCAACCAAAATCAAAATTGCAGATGAGGAAATCAACCATGGGTGAGCAATTCTCTTTCAAAAACGACCTTGGGCACTACAGGACCTTGGAGAAAAATTGACCTCCCCAAACCCCCAAATTGTGAATCTATGTTTCACATTCTCTCAGTAATACGAAAACAGATTTATGGGTATGGAAAAATGATGAAAACAACAGAAATCGTGAAGGAAAATGCTTCAGCTGCTCTAGCTGCGTCAGGAAAATGAAAGATGTTGATGAGGAATGGGATGGGTAGACATTTGTGGGTGTTTAATTTCCCAACAAGAAAAACTTCATTTTCCCAAAACTTATGGCTTCCCCAATACGAATTTTGACTATCATACTCTTCCCTTCCCAAGGCATTCATTGCCGCAACCAACTTCTAGAAGAAATAAATGATTGGGAACAAAAGACAAAAAATGTATTTGTCGGCTTTATGGGTTATCCCATTGACATTTGTCTCAACCCTATTGGCTCAAGGGTTTGAATATTTTCCCTCGCAATTACTTGTGAAATCATGCCCCCATTTCTTGTTGCACCCGCACAAACATATATGTTATGATGTGCTGAAAATTTGAAAACCCAATTTAAGGAAACGTAATTTTATAATCATTTACACAAACTTTATATAGATAAAAGTTATATATTATGAAATCTTATTCAATTACCTAACTTTTGTCTTTTTACTTCATCTTCAAATTTGTTAGGGAAGTACCTCTAATTGTCACCTAAAGTCAAAGGTTCCATGTTTTTTGAGTGTTAAGTGGCATCTAAAGTGCCTTTAAAGGAGTCCATGATTGTCTATCATCCNTGTATATGTATATGTATATATTGGAAAACTAGCGGTGCACTAGTACTATTTTTTCTCTATATGTATACCACTTTTCGTACATTGATTCCATCATTTAGGCACTCAAAGACTGCACCCACAAAAATATATACCTTATAATTTTTCCAAAAAATAAAAACTGTGTGTTAAAAAAGATCAAGCTTTAGAAAATTAAGAACTTTTTCAATAGAAAAAATTTGTATATTCGGAAACATCATTCAATTTTGGAAAACTAGCGGTGCACTAGTACTATTTTTTCTCTATATGTATACCACTTTTTGTACATTGATTCCCTCATTTAGGCACTCAAAGACTGCACCCACAAAACATATACCTTATAATTTTTCCAAAAAATAAAAAGTGTGTGTTAAAAAAGTTCAAACTTTAGAAAATTAAGAACATTTTCAATAGAAAAAATTTGTATATTCGGAAACATCATTCAATTTCCTACATTTCATCTATTTTACTCATCACAAGATTCATTGTGTATGTGTCTCAAAATATCCATGTAAGTTAATGGATGTCTATTTTTTCAATTTTTTTTGTTGCATCTAACATGTTAAAAGAGACCCCCATTAGCTTGCACACACCTTCAAATTGTATTGTCGAGTCTTAATAATGGATTCCTCTATTATTAGTAGTCATTCAAAAGAGACATCATTGGCTATGATTGGTAAGAGACATTTTAAGAACCAATCTAAAAGCATGTGGCCATCTGGCTTGATCTTGCATAGGTGTTTTCTTCTATGACATACATGAATATTAACTGTAATATGGGTAGCTATATTATAATAACATGAAAGAAGAATTTCCACTCCCTCATAATACCCAATGAGTGACAAGATTAATGTGAGAAAACCAAAGGATAATGGAACAAAGTTGGGATGTGTCATGAAGGGTTGAACATTTTATGTACCAGTTTGATGCAACACCAATCACGGTTCTTTGAAATAGTCACACATGAATGGAATCATATATAATGCTCTTTTAGAAGAACCATAGATGGAAAGACATCTTATGATTGGATGGATTATTTCCTCCCTTACCTTCCAATTTAAGAAGCATAGATGGAAATACATTTTATGATTGGATGGATTCTCTCCTCCCTTTCCTTCAAATTTTGGTATGTTTGAGGGTAATTTGGTGGGCACCAAAGGCCATGTGAGGTGATGTCAAATGGGTTCATTGGTTAGCCAAGTCATGTTACATAGATTGATACTAGTCATGAAAGGAAGACTCAACATTTTAGGTACATTTGCATTGTTGTGTGTGTTCACATTCATATTGATACTTGTATGGGGTTGGTTATGTGAATTGGGTGGAAAAATTATAGACATGTTGGTTGCTAGATTTATTAATAGGGTAATTGGCGATAGGTGATGGTTGTGAGCTAGGCTAAGGGGATCCTAAATCTAATGATATTAACAAGGGAATATATGGGGAGTGTTGATGTTCAATTATCACACATTAAGGTGGACTAACAACATGACTAAAATCCCTAAGGGTGGGAAGGAAACCTTGAAGTTATAAAGAACCTTTAGGAGGTGCAGTCTTCACTATGATGTATAGCCACTAAGTCAATGAATATATCGACTTTAAACTCTCCTAACCATTTTGGATTATTTTATGCATAATTATATCAAAGTAAATAATAGGGTGTTATATGCCACTAAGGTTTCAACCATCTAAGGATAGTTACTTACGAATAATATCCCTTACCCATCATTATCATGCTATTTAACTATATTTATTTGAGTTTTACCATATGTTGAATTATTGTAATCTATTTTAGCCAATATTTATTTATTATTTATTAAATATTTAAAAGTTAAAAAAAAACTACATTATTTTTTAATTAATATAAATTTTTCCATTATTAATTAATATAAATCTCTCCATTTATCATATTACATATTTGGCTTTCCATCTGAATCAAATGTTATTCTAGCTTTTAATTCCAACCCCTTCAAATAAAACACAAATTAAAATGTTTAGACTACTTAATTTCATAAAAATCATTATTAATTAATATAAATCTCTCCATTTATCATATTACATATTTGGCTTTCCATCTGAATCAAATGTTGCTCTCGCTTTTAATTCCAACCCCTTCAAAAAAACAAATTCACATAAATTAAAATGTTTAGACTACTTAATTTCATAAAAAGGATTAGGGGAAATGAAACGCCTTATGGACGAGGACTATAAGAGAACTTAATTTTATTACCAACCAAGGCAGCAACTCTAACGAGCCACAAAGAACCTGGCCAAAACCGCGATGGAATGATGATATTGAAGAAATGCGTAGAATTCATCCACACAGACTGAACACATACCAACGATTCACGGAGCAGTATACCGGACAACTAAATCGCCCCCAACCCGCCGGAATCTGGTAAGGAAAAATTATGAAAAAATCCTGAAAATTGCAGTTTGGAGTGTTTAGATTAAACAGTCTTACTTAATGGGTAAATAATTTATCTGCACTTATTTATTAAGTTTAATTATTTTTGTAAAAGTTATCCATTTTTATTTATGGTTGATCATTAGGCATTAGTGTATGGACTTGGATGTTGTTGTCATCGGGGTAAGTAAAGTTGTAAAGTTGTTGTTTAATTACTTTTAGTCTTATTATATATATATATTTGTTATTACTTAAACCAGTTTGTAAATTAATTTTATCTTAATAATGATTTATAATTAAATTTGTAAATTAATTTATTTTTATTTAGATAATTTAGATTCTCACAAAGACGTGTAAAAAAAATTTAGATTTTTTTTAAATTATTAATTTATGCCTCTAAACCTTAGACATGAGATCTGACTAGTTTGGATTTTTTTTTATTAACATAAGGTAATTTCTTTAACAAGTTTTACACAGTTGAAGGGTAACTCTTTGAACAAACGTTATGGGTAAAATAAGAACTCAAAATGTCAAAAAAATTAAGCTGAAGGGTAAAAATGAATTGAAATTTCCATGCCATTCTCCAGGAGCCCATGGTTTAAGTCTTCTACCAAAAATAATTATATTTTATTAAAGTATATGAAAATAATATTAACATGTATACAATGAAAGTTGTCAAAAAAAAATACGCCTAAAGAACAAAATAGCTTGGGATCAAAAAGAGATCTAACAACAAAGTGGCCATTATGTTTTTTCCTTGTGTTTTTATTGAAAATAATATTACTCTATAAAATCATTATTATTATTTATTTCATATCAAATTTAGTATTCATTTATTTTCATTTTGCATGAAATATTATATTATTTTACAGATGTAGTGTTGAAATATGTATTCATTTTTATTAGTTAAACAAAAATATTTATCATATCTTAAAATTTTAATTGTTTTTATTCTATTTAGAATAGACACTTAATGAGTGTTGCACTTTTTACCTGTTTAAGAATTGTTAAAATTGCATAATTAGGTTCTCCCAGAGAGGGTTGTGGAGGATGTTAAAGCAATTTCAGCAAAATCCAAAAAATGCAAATGGTTTAGAGTCTAGCTCAATCCATTCAAAACAAATCTCATTTGATTTGAATCTTAAAAAAAATAAACTAATTTTTATTTTTAAAAAAATTATAAATTATAATATATTTTAAATAATAAAAAGTTATAAATATATATTTTTTTCAAATAAAATTTTGATGGTCATTTTCAATTATCCAAAGTAACAAAATAAGTAGATAGAAAAATCAAAACACATTTTAAATATAATACAAATTTAAAATAAAATAAAGTATATTATATATAGACTATTATATAGAGAGGGGGCGCTCTAGATCAATTCGCTATGAGACCTAAGATCTTTCTTAATTTTAAGTATTTTGTTCTTGTAAATTGTCTGTTAACATTAACAAAGTAAGTAGATACAAAAATCAAAAATACATTTTAAATATAATATAAATTTAAAATAAAATAAAGTATAGTATATATAAACTATTATAAAAAGAGAAGGCGCTCTAGATCAAGTGGCTATGAGACTTAATATCTTTCTTAATTCTAAGTATTTTGTCTTTGTAAAGTGCCTCTTATCATTAAGAAAATAATTAAATAGAAAAATCAAAAACACATTTTAAATATAATACAAATTTAAAATAAAATAAAGTATAGTATATATAAACTATTATATATAGAAATGGCGATCTAGATCAAGTGGCCATGAGACCTAAGATCTTTTTCTCTTAACATTAGAGTTGAGAGTACACCTTTAAGAAGAAACTATGGGAAGGTACTTTTGTAACACATAAAATGTTAGATTTTTATCATTCAAGCTAGCATTGTGATCTTAGGATCTTTAACTGAGAGACTAACATACACAACAATAAACACAAAAGACAAGAGACACAAAGAATTTTCCTCGGGGAAACCATAAAGGAGAAAACCCCGCAATTTCCTTAGAGATAGAATTAGCACCAAAAGTAAAACCCGAAAACATAAAGATGATCTCCCTACAACAGTAGTCTCTCTCTTGTCCCAGCAACTTCTCTCTCACTCATGCGCCTCAATGAGTGAGTGTGTGTGTGATAAATGGAGAGGCTCACTCTCTATTTATATTCTTTAGTTCACTTAATATTCACTCCAACATGTCGGCCTCAGTTATCAATTACTTACTAGAGCCGACATCTCTAGGAGATTCTAATAACCCTAGTGCCCCACAACTTGTGGGGACTTTTCCCCTCCGACCAACAAGGAGGGTTATCCTTACCACTATGGTGGGGACTATTGCCCTGACTTATAATAACTCACCTAGGGTCAACTTCTATAGGATAGTCTAATAACCCTAGGGCCCCACAGCTGCAGGGAATTTAACCCTTGATCAATAGGAGGGTTACCCACAATGACTTGACATGACTTATTCACATTATAGAAACTCCCGATCAGAACATCGGAGCATGACATGACTCAATTACATTACAAACACTTCTCGGAATAAACATCGAGGTACAATACATAAGATATATAAGTGAATACATTCCGAAGTTACAATTACATCAGGACTCCCTCTTAACTAGGAAGGTATTCTCTCGACACCATTTATCAGCACAAGTCTTCTTCTTTGTATAATATGGATCATCATCGAGTTATCGTCATCTTCAAGTAATCTTCATCTGGATATGGATCATCACTCGATCTGGATCATTATTACTGGATCTGGATCATCACTCGATCTAGATCATCTTTGCTGGATCATCATCACTGGATTTGGATCATCACTCGATCTGGATCATCTCTACTGGATCATCATCACTAGATTTGGATCATCACTGGATGTGGATCATCACTGGTTCATCATTACTAGTGCTATTTCATGATTCTTCTCGTCATAGGAATTTCTACAGAGCCAACCCGTTTTCATGCTGGTTGTAGGCCTAGCCTCCATGTAGGTCTTCTTCAATGCTTATATCTGACCCTAACTCAGAATGGCCCACACATCACTTACATTTGACCTTGACTCTTCAGAAAGGCATGCCCAGCACTCACATCAGACCATGAGAGGAACACATCCACTATCATGTTAGAATGGCCCAATCCTCACATCTCACCATGGAAGGAACTTAATCCTCTCAGCATCTCAGAATGGCCCAGCCCTTACATATGACCATGGAAGGAACTTAATCCTCTCACCATGTCAGAATGGAATAGCCCTTACATCTGACCATGGAAGGAACTTAATCCTCTCACCATGTCAGAATGGCACGGCCCTTACATCTGACCTTGACTCGTCAAAAAGGATCTCAGTCCCAGACTGAGAGCTCCTGGTAACTGACCAGGTGCCTCCATTCAGAGAATGGAAACATCCCTTATATCTGATCAAGTGGGAACATATCCCTTAATCACATCAGAATGGCCCTGCACTTATATCTGATCACGTGAGACTACATCCAACAGTGATATCAAAATGCACCTCAATCCTAGATTGAATATTCCCAGTAACTGACTAGGCACCTCCATTCAGAGAATGGAAACAACCCTTATATCTAATCATGTAGGAACCAATCCTACAGTCATATCAGAATGGCTCAGCACTCATATCTGACATGGAAGGAACCAATCCTCTCACCATGATAGAATGGATCAGCACTTATATCTGACCATGGAAGGAACCTAATCCTCTCACCACATTAGAATGGCTCATGGACTCATCACTTCCCCTTGGAGGAAACCTCGATCTAGAGAACACCAAGCTTCTCCCTGAAGTATTCAAACTTCACTCTGGCCAATGGCTTCTTCAACACATAAGCTATTTTTTCATTCATCGCAACATACTGGAGCTTCACTGCTCCTCTCTGCACCATATCCCTGATATAGTGATACTTGATCTCGATATGCTTCAACTTGTCATGGAACACCGGGTTCTCCGACAACTTCACACAACTCTGGTTGTCACAATATATACAAGTAGCATCTAACTGGAGATCAAATAAATCAGACAGTAGCTTCCTCATCCATACTACCTCACAACTAGCTGAACAAGCTGCGACATACTCTGCTTCCGCTGTACTCAGTGCCACACAGGATTGTTTCCTGTTAAACCAAGAGATCACACCTGATCCCATACTGAAGAAACACTTTGAAGTGTTCTTCCTATCGATGGCACTGCCCAATTTGAATCAACAAAATCTTCCAGGTTAATCTTGTGATTTGCCTCATACTTGAGCCCATAATCAACTGTACCCTTTAGGTACCTTAGAATACGCTTTGCAGCAATCAAGTGAACATGTCTCGGATCTGTCAGGAATTGGCTCAAGGTATTCACAACAAAGCAAATATCTGGTCTTGTATTTGTCAGGTACATCAAGGACCCAATCATCTGACGATACATTGTAGCATCAACCACTTCTGATGAAGCATCACTCAATAAATTCAGGTTTGATGCCATAGGTGTGGTTATGGCCTTGCATTCCATCATCCCAAATCTCTTCAGGATCTCTACTACATACTTCCCTTGTCCAAGGAAGATTCTTTCTGCATTCTTCCACACCTCCATGCCTAGAAAATAGTGCATCATATCCAAGTCCTTCATCTCGAACTCGGCAGTAAGTCTCCTTCTTGCAACTTTAATGAGTTCCTCTTTTCTATCAGGAACAATTCATCGACATTTGACAAGAGTATCACTGGTCTTCCACCTTCAACCTTGAAGAAAAGGTTGGAATCTACTTTACTCTTAGTAAAGCCTAGATCCATTAGTAAGTTGTCCATCATGTCGTACCATGTTGAACCTTAGGATATTTTGCAGTCACTTCCTCTGAAGCGGAGCATCGTTCTCCCTCTGTCTTTCGTACTCTATTCTTGAAACATTCTGTACTGGAGTGACAAGTAGCTTCCTCTACTACTAATATTCTATGTATCCATTGAGGGTAACTGGATACCAAGATCATGTATCTTAAAAGCGTTCTTTTCACACCCATCTATGAGCTTGTCATCCTCTTCAAGCTCCTCATGTATGTGTTATCCCATGGGTGTCTTCTGAGCTCATACAAGGTCTTCTTTAATTTTCACACATGAGTCTTCCTATCATGTGCCTTAACTTCTGGTGGCTGCAAATGTCTCTTCATAGTCTATGCCTTGTATCCCATGATATTTCCATCTACTGCATGATGGAACTACGAACTTCCCTTCATCTATCGATATTGCATCCTAGACATCATTCTTCTTGAACTGGTCTTCCCTTTCTTCTTTGTTACTTCTTCACAGCTGGAAGGTTCTGCATCAATGATGTCGTTGCATTTGTCATATTATTCTTTATCTGTCGTCACTTGTTCTTCGAAACAAGTCTCATCCTTCTTTGCTTGTAGGCGATTATGTATGTGATCTTTCCTACAAGTAGAATGCATTTGTATGGTTAGAAACATTTCATAAGGCATATTCATAATGGCAAATTCTTATGCATAAATATATGATTATGCAACTATTTTAGCCAATACAACATTCATCCATATCTCACAGAAAATTTCTAGATTCCTTCCATCTCTACCAGGACAACATTGAGATTGTGCACTAATCCAATATGTCAGCAAAGAGGTTTCATTCTAGATAAGTAGCAATGGAGAGTTGTATAGCACCATGAGCTACTTACCCATCACATGCATATTAGTAGTATATTGTCACTAATGAAAACATTCTATCATGCATAATACATCAACTAAATATAAACAAATGCATAACAAAATAATATCATGAAATGGCAATTGAATACTTATCTTTATTTTTTTCGTGGGTAGACCCCTTCTTGAGCCTTCAACTTTATCATCTTCTTCATTCATAATAGCATCGTTTCTTAGCCAAACACTAAGATGGATAAGAGGTTCTTCAAGATTTGAGTCCTTTGTATTCCTCATTGCTTGAGGGATCTTGTTTGGATGGTGAGAGCTTGATCTTCAATTTTTCCCATCTTCTCTTCTCTTATTATGAGTCGAGCTTCTTCTTGTGTGTGCTCTTCCTAGAGTCTGCTGAAAGTAATCACTTCCTTCTGGCACACATTCCTTGCATGAATGAATCCCATGATCTTGGGAGGCCATTCATGGTCGCTATCACCACTTTTGCATTCTCCACTTCTTCTTCTACTGCTACAAGTTGTTCTTTGATTTGAGAGACCCTCGTAAAGTATGACTGTATGGTCTTTGCATTCTAGATCTTCACATTCTTTAACTGTTTTCTCAAAGTCATTATCTGATTTATGTTCTTCCCTTCAAATAGCTTGGTCAAGGAATCAAACATCTTTGATGCCTTTAGGAAAGACACTTTTGGTACAAGGTGATCCGTGATTGAATCAACAATGATCTTCTTGTGTAAGGCTTTTAGCCTCATCTCCCTCTAGAATTGGAACCTCTCTACTCATGTAGGTGTCCAATTCATTTTCTTTAGAGAGATCGTATACTTCCATGCTTGGAAGTTTCCAACTTCACCAATATTATCATCAATCTGATGTGATAGATCACTTTGAAATGAGAATCTCAAATGAAAATAGCAAAAGATTAGATCTTACTGATTTGAGGTGTCCGTCATGGTTCCTGAGCTGGCTGATCTAGGGTTTGTCAGAGAAACCCTAATTTTCAAAACTTGGAATCTTTCAAATATGATTGGATAGAACTATGTACCTCTTAAAGGTGAGCTTTCCAATGTACTCATTTTCTGAAAACAGTGGAGGGAATCTCCCGGAACAGGAAGCCCTAGTTTACCAGTTTCTTCTACAGAAATGCCTGAAACTGTTTCTATGGTATCTTTGAAATTACGGCTCCTCTATGTCTGAAACTTCGCACTGAAGTATCCTCTCCTGTCCCTGTTCTAACACCATAGGTTTCTTTATAATTGGTTTCACCAATTGGGACTTATGATCGTTTTCCCAAGGTGACCCATTTCAGGTATGTTCAATAGAGAGAAGTTGTACAGACTTCCACGTGTTACTGTTTCCTTTCCTGGGTCTGAAACTCAGACCAATGAAAGTACAGTTCGTTCCCTTTTTGGAAAATCTTTAGAGATTTCATTTGGACCTTTTTATCCTGATATATAGCAATTCTCCCCATGTGTCCTATTCAGGGATGAATCCTGGGAGAGGTTTGAACCCTAACTTTGAGGGATCATATCTCCTAGAATATAGCGAATATTAGGCTGAACTTTGGACAGAGTGTAAATCAGGATTTTATCGTTTGCATTTGAAAGTTTAAGCTCCTATTCCCTGTCCAATCCTGAGATATAGCTAATGTACCAAAATGTATCAGTTCTAGTATTTTAGGGTTTTCTCAGCCCGAGGTCAAACTAGGGTTTGACTTTCCCAGAGTTATACTCAACCAAAAATCTCGAGCTAGGTCTCTAAAATTATATTTTGATGAGGAGGCCAATCCTATGCCGAGATCACTCAAAAATTCCTCTTCTGTAAGAAGCCCTAATTTCCCGCACTAAAAAATGAAAATGCTCGGAATCGAATTCCGCTTGTACAGAAAGATGCGCCCTTCAATGGAGAGTCAGCCTAGCATACTTTTGAAGATCAATTGTGGAGAGAGACCCAAAAAGTAAGAATCCCTAGCTTCTATAGCTGTAGAATGTCTTCTTATTAGGTTAGCTCCGATACCATGTTATATTTTTATGAATCAAGCTAGCGTTATGATCTTAGGATCTTTAACTGAGAGAATAACATGCACATCAATAAACACAAGAGACAAGAGACACAAAGAATTTTCCTCGGGGAAACCATAAAGGAAAAAAACTTGCAAATTCCTCAGAGATAGAATCAGCACCAAAAGTAAAACTCGAAAACATAAAGATGATCTCCCGACAACAGTAGTATCTCTCCTGTCCCAGAAACTTCTCTCTCACTCATGTGTCCCAATGAGTGGGTGTGTGTGTGATAAATAGAGAGGCTCACTCTCTATTTATATTCTTTCGTTCAATTAATGTTTGCTCCAACATGTCGGCCTCACTTATCAATTACTTACTAGAGACGAAATCTCTAGGAGAGTCTAATAACCCTAGTGCCCCACAACTTGTGGGGAATTTGCCCCTCCGACCAACAAGGAGGGTTGTCCTTAACACAATGGTGAGGACTATTGCCCTGAATTACAATAACTCACCTAGGGTCGAATTCTCTAGGATAGTCTAATAACCCTAGGGCCCCAGAACTGCGGGGACTTTAACCCTTGATCAATAGGAGGGTTACCCACAATGACTTGACATGACTTGTTCACATTATAGACACTCCCAATTGGAACATCGGGGCATGACATGACTCAATTACATTACAAACAATTCCCAAAATAAACATCAGGGTACAATACATAAGATATATAAGTGAATACATTCCGAAGTTACAATTACATCAACATAAAAGTGGGCTACTAGAGATGGCCAAAAGGGATCAGGTTAACTCATTCACAACACTATAGTTGTGGGAATCTCTAGCATTTGGGTTGTGTTGTACATTGTAAGGGGAGTTCAACTACCTTCAAAGTAGGGTTGATATTGGTTTGTGGGAAATTTAAAGGTTCTTATAGTAAAATTGAATCCTTTTCCTTGTCGAAATCAATAAGTTCAATGAACATATCATATTGATTACATTAGGTTGGAAGATTGTGCCAGTGAAGGTCTTGAAGATGTTCTCGAAAGAAGTATTGCAAGAATTGGATAATGTAGATTGTTGATTAGGTTGAGGCACACCAATTGAGTTGCTAATAGCACTTACGGGGTGAAGGGATTTTGTATACCATAGGTTGGGCGGTAGGAAAATGGGTTGGTTGACCTTGAGGGATGTTAGAATCCTCACTCTTATTGGTCTGATCCCATAACTAATGAGATCGTGAAAGATGTTGGTAATAGTGGGTATAGTTCCCATAAACTCAACAAAAGGAACATGAATTGTTAGTCTATAGTTGAGGATTCTTACCCTATTTGGGGGGTTTGTTGGGATCTTGACTTGTGAGATTAAGATTACCTCCACTGTAAGAAGGAGGATTTAATACGGGGTTGTCTCCCACTTTCTTGGTTTTGATTATTCCCTTTATTCTTCCCCCTACTCTTCTTCTTTTTAGTGTTATCCTTGAAGTATTGGGCATAGGTTGGTTGGCCATGTTTCGTTGAGCATAGACCTACTCATGTAAAAAAGGGGAAGGTTGGGGATGTTATTGTACTGGATGGCTTGACTGACGTCCAACAAAAGGATAATAATGATTATGAGCTAGTGGATCCACATATACACTAAAATCACCACTACACATCATGCTACTAAATGAAGGACAATGGACATGAGGTGAACTAACAAGAATAGAGTATCAAGTACTCATTCCTTCATACAAGGAATCTTATTAGGGATTAGGGTGGGAATAAGGCATATGCAACTATCTTGGGTATGCCACATGCTAGTGCCACTAGGAGATGGTATTTGGTTGGATGGATGGGAAGTAGATCTAATTACACTAATCATTCCATTAGCACAATTAGATTCCTTGAGTAGATCTCTTCATAATGAGTCTCCTAAGGGAGCATTTGGAATCATGTAATGGCTTCCTATTTCATTTGTAGTCAGTTGGAAGAGTCGGTCTTAGTTATTATGGGTAAGCGATATTTTAGGAACAAATCTAGAAACAAGTAGTCATCTAGCTTTATTTCACATAGGCTTTTACTTCTATATGCTATTGATGAATATGATCTATGATGTAGGTAGCTATATTATGATGGCATGACAGATGAATTTCACCTCCCTCGTAATATCAAATGGGTAGATGGAATAATGTGAGAAAACTATATCCTAAAAACATAAAGATGAAATGTGTTGTAAATGGTTGTTCTATTTACCACTTCACTGCGACACTAGTGAGGGTCCTTTGAAATAAACATAAACAAATTAAACCATATACAATGGAATTTAAGGATCACTATAGATGAAAATACATCATATGATTGGATGGATCCTCTCCTACTTTACCTTCAAACTTTGGTATCTTTGAGGGTATTTTGGTGGGCACTAGAGGCCATGTGCGGTTATGTTAAATGTGATGATTGGTTCACCTATTCAAGTTAGGTAGATTTATACTAGCCATGAAATAAAGTTTCAACATCTTGGTACATTGACGTTGGTGCGTGTGTTTACATTCATATTGATATTTGTACGGGGGTGATTAAGAGAATTCAGTGGAGAAATTCTAGACATGTTAGTTACTATATTTACTAATAGGGGTGATAGATGAAGGTGGTGATATAGGTCGAGACGATCCTAAATTTAATGATATTGATAGGGAAGTAGTTGGGAGGACAACGTGACTAGGAACCCTAATAGTTGGAAGTAAACCTTAAATTCCTAGAGAATGTATTCGAGTTGCAATCCTTCTTGTGAATCATAGAAACTAACTCAATGAATATATATATTCTAGACTACTGAGAGGGGTTCAAATTAATTAAAATGGGATTAAATTAATTACATACTTAAGCTCAACATGAATCTATAAATTTCATCATTACATACATAATTAGATAGTGCAACAAAAAATAGGGTGCTACATAAGGATATTCATCATAGGGATCTCAACAATCCCTAGAGGGTGGAAGATAAAAGTTACTTGATGAATAAGATCTCCTTCCCATGACTATCTTGTAATAAGGTATGGTTTTTAGAATTATGTAGTTGGGTAGAATTGGTTTTGGATGTGATATTGCACAACCCTAAACATCCCTCTTGATTGATAAGATGGGGAGGTACAAAAAAAGGTTCCAAAAGAAGTTATCTCTTGGAATATTCTATGAATAAATCTAGTAAATCAAAGCTTGGATAGGCTACCCTCAATTTGTAGTAAAATGTTATATGCATTGGACGTAGACTCAAGATCATGATAAGTGAAATATTCAAGAGTGATGATCTTACTGTAATGAGGGAACACTGTAAGATGAAAAATAGGAAAAGTGATTTATTTCATAGCATGCACATGGCTATAACCAAGTAGGAAATTTTAATCTAACTATACATCTACAACTTCAATATCTACCTAGACCATTTTTCTTGTTAGTTCTTCAGGAAAAATTTTTAGAGGAGGCCTTACGAATGGGAAGGTTGACCATCACACATATGTTAAGTCATTATGGATGGGGTCAATTAACAGGACCTAATATTCTTCTAGATATGGATCGACATAACAAATGTGTAGGCCCCTTCATGAATAATTCACCAATGAATAATCCAATTCTTGATGGTGATCAAAACGTGAAAGGCTACTAATGAAGGCATGCAAGGTTCCTCTCTATATAAATTGAAAGTAATTAGACAATCAATAGATGGGTCAACTATGCTTGAAGAAAACAAAAAGGATACTTTTCTTCCTTTAATAGGACAACTATGTTAAGCTTCCAAGGTCGAGATGGCCACATGGGACTAGGACAAGTCATCCACAACAATCTAGTTGGTGGAAACTTTGGGATTGGAGTTATGTGTTGTGCTTCATAGGGGGAGTCTAGGTATCTTCAAAGTAACATTGATAATGGGTTGTAGGTTATGAAAAGGTCATTCTAGTAAAGGTGAATCCTTTTCCTTGTCAAAATTTATAATTTCAATGAGCATATCATATTAATTACATCAAGTTTGAATCTTGAAGTCAACAAAGGTCATGAAGATGTTCTATAAAGAAGTATTTCCAAGATTGGATATTGTAAATGGGTGATTAGAATGAGTCATCACCAAATGACTTAATACTATCCCTTTTGGGAGGAAGGGATCTTGTAATACCATAATTTGGGTGGTAGGAAAATGGGTTGGATTATTATTGGGTTGAAGTTGAGGGGTGTTAGCAACTAGTTCACTCTTGCTGGTATCATCCCACACATAATGAGATCATGTAAGATGTGGAAAATAGTGTGTATAGTTCCCATAAACGCCACAACATGGATGGTTATTGCATAGTTGAGGATTCTAACCCTATTTTGGGTTTTGTTGGCATCTTCATTTGTGGGGTTACGATTACCTCCTTATTAGTATAATGATTAGGGTGTCACCCCTCACATTCTCAGTTTAGGTAATTCCCTTTATTCTTCTTCTTATTACTTTAGTATTAACATTTTGATTGTTGGGTATAGGTTTATTGGGCATGATTTGCTGAGCATAAACCAACTCTTGTGAAAAAAGAGGAAGGTTGAGGATGTTGGTGTATCAGATAGCCTGACATATGAATAGGACTATGATAATAAGTATTATGATCTAGTGGAGACACATATGTAGTAGAAGAGCCACTACACCTAGTTCCACTACATGAAGGTTAATGGACATGGGAGGAAATAAGAGGAAATTAATATGAGGTACACTCATTCTCTTTTATGCAGAAGAGTGTTAGGGATTAGGGGAAAATAGGTTACATTTGATTTTATTGGGTTAGAGCACTCATCAAGATACGTATTACCATACATATTAGTTCCACTGGAAGGTGTAATTTAGTTCTATGGATGGGAGGTATATGTAAATTGCCCAATCATGCCATTAGTAGAATGAGATTTCCCCAAATGATGTATTTATGGTGAGTCACCTTATGGAGAATTTGGGATGATGGATTACAAATACTTTGATTGAGCATATATCAAATTGTATTATTGAGTATTCATAATGGATCCCTCTATTATTAATTTTTTTTTTGAATAGACCTCATTGGATATGATGGGTAATAGATATTTTAAGAACCAATCTAGATGCAAGTGATCATTTAGCTTGATCTTACATAGGAATTTTATTCTATGCCACTCATGAATATGGACTGTAATGTTGGTAAATATATTCTAATGGAATGAAAGAAGAATTTACACTTCCTTGAAAGACTTAATGAGTGGCTAGAAGAATATGAGAAAAGTGGAATATAATGAGAAAAAGTTGGGATGTGTCACAATGGGTAGTTCTATGTACCACTTTGATGCAACACCAATGAAGGTCCTTTGAAGTAACCATAAATGAATGGAATCATATATATATAATGTTATTTTAAAAGGACCATATATGGAAAGACAACATATGATTGGATGGATATTCTCATGCTTTACCTTCAAACTTTAGTATGTTTGAGGGTAATTTGGTGGGCACCAAAGGCCATGTAGGGTGATGTCAAATGCCTTCATTGGTTATTCACGTCATGAAATTAGGTAAATTGATACTAGTCATGAAAGGAAGGCTCAACATGTTTGGTATGCTTGTATTGGTGTGTGTGTTCACATTTAGATTGATATTTGTGTGGGGTTGATTATATGAATTGGTTGGAGAAATTATAGATATGCTAGTTGCTATATTTTCTAAAAAGGCAATTTACATTAGGTGGAGGTTGTGATCTAGGATGAGAGGATCTTGAATCTAATGATATTAACAAGGGAATAGGTGGGCGAGGGAGAGGGATGTTGATGCACATAAGTGGCTTGTGTGCATGTAAAATAATTTAGTGACAAATCCATAATTTATGGAAAAAAATATAAACATAAATACAGAAAAAGAACTATGCCAAACATATTTTTTTTTATTTTTATTTTGGAAAGTTATTTTTTTATTAGTTTTTGAACTGATCATTGAAAAATTTAATCGCATTTTGTACACGTGTGAGCATGAAATTTTTTTAACCTTACAAAAATAAAATAAACAAAAAATACCCTTTTGAAGAGGACACATTGATGTGGGGTGTGTGTATATATATATATATATATATTTTGTACTTTTTATGGTGTTGATTTTTCTTTGTGATATTTTTTCTTGGTTGTGTAGTTTGTGGACATGTTTTAAAGTGTAAGCTTGAAAAAAAACTGAAAATAATTATCATATGAAGTCAAAAATCTATAAATTATATGCCAATAGAGAGACAATTCATTTACGAATCCATTGGTATGAATTCCACCACCTAAGTTGTATCTCTTGACAGGGTTTAAGCCTGGAAAACATGTCAATAAAATTAAATTTCAAGGGTTAAAATTTTGTTTTTAAGTCCTCGATCGAGCTATTAGCTCGATCAAGGTTTGTAAAACCCTCAATTGAGATTTTACACTCATTTTTAAATAACCCGATCGAAGGCTTATATGAAGCTAGAAATAATCTTGATCAATATTTTAAAAAATTTAATTAAAATAATTTTCGAGTGCCCATATTCATGTGTGCACATAAACATGGACACTCAAAAAAAAATTAATCAAAATTTTTAAAATTCCGTATCATTTATGGTCCATCGAGCTCTTCGAATTCAATGAAAGACAAATATAGAATTATATGATAATAAAATTTAATAAAATATTATTTCAACAAAAAAAAATAATACTTGTGGGTAATAATAAATACCTTGAAGAAGAACTAAGTAAATGCATTACAACTTCCACTTCTTCTAGATTGTCATTTTTAGATATGGGTTGTAGAGCAATTCGAGTCATATATTTGATCAATCGTATCTAAAACTTCAATTAATATATGACCCATATCTACATACAAATAGGACCCTTCTCATTTATAAACACTAATGATACATCTATTATATCTATAAGTCATCAATCCTTCACTAATTTTTTATGCAATAAAGGAAATGGAATAACCCATTGTTCGTTATGTTTTTATACTTATAAGAATTGGAGATACTCGATTGGGTTTCAAAGTTTGATTAAGCATTGAAATGCAGTGGCTTAATCGAGCTATTTAAAAATGCTCAATCAAGGGTTAGTAAAACCATCAATCGAGGTATGAAGCTTGATTAAGGGTTTTATTAACCCTTGATTAAGCGCACTTTTTTAATTCTTGATTGAGGGCTTAAAAAAATCTTGATCGAGGTATTTGTTAACATAATCACACTCTCTGCTTGCCAAAAAGTGTTACTCATCTTCATGGGAACACCCATAGGTTTACTTGATTTCTACAAGTGTGTTAAATTATTGTAATCCATCTTAACCAGTATTTTTTTGCAGATGTGGTTCACAACCTTGGAGAGGGGTTTCTACACCCATGGGAAGAATTCTTAGGGGGGAACCCAAAGGGGCCTCACCCTGTTGGATTTGATTACGGAGCCTAACCTATTGGATACATGAAGTAATACCCTTATATATCTATGCATAACCACCCTTGTATTTGACCCTGAGACCTTCTGCTTACAACTCACAGCTCTCAACCACTTGACCAAATCCATCGGGCTATCTTAACCAATATTTATTCATATTTACTAGATCTTTAAAACTATAAGACAAAAACAACATTAATATTTTATTAATATAAATCTATCCATTTATCAACATTGCATATTTGTTTTTCATTTGAATTCAAAATCTTACTCACTTTTAACTCCAATCCCTTTAAAATCAATATATCAATCTACAAAATTGAACTAGACAATGTCTACCATTCCCTAAATGATTATATTTTATAATTCCAATAATAATAATAATTGTTGAAAAAAACCCTAAACTCTATATATTTACAATAGTCCATTCCATAGAAATGATTGCGATAGATGAAGATGAGTACGAGCTCCATAACATTAGGGTAGATGAAACACCCTCTCCATGAGACTATAACAAAAATTTATTGTACTACCAACCAAGATGACAACAAACCAAACTAGAATCTACAGAAGTCATACAATGAAGGAGCCACAAATTAAGAAGATGGAAAAAACCAAGATGTACTTATGATATTGAGGAAATGCATAGACTGAGCATAAAAGGGGAACAAAGGAACACAAACCAATGAACAAACATGGATCACAATCACGTGCAATTCTTCTTGTCTGACATTTCTCGTTGTTTACCTATTTTATGGACAATATTCATGTGCAACTGTTAATGGATGCCTTTTTCAAGTGTTTAAATATTTCAGGAAATCCCTTCTACAAACAAATCAATTTGCAAAAAAACAATTTTGGCTAAATTCTAGACCATTTGCATCAATTTTTGGGCGTAATTTCTAACCAAAACCTGGTAAGAATTGTGGAAATTGCAGTTTTAGGTTGTTGAAATTTCATTATCAGGGTGCTCCATGGTTTTTCTAAGGCGTTGAATCCATTTTTGCAATCAAAATTGCAATTTCAACAACCAATATCGTTATTTCAGAAAAATATTCCTCGTGAGATTCCAACAAATTTCATTGATAAAGGTGCAAATGGTCTAGATTTTGGCTCACTTCTTTAACAAAGACATCGGAAATTACAATGTAGAAAACCAACATGGGAAAATCTCCAACTCTTCTTATTTCTATGGAAAGTTGATTCGTTCAAGGAATCCATTGAAAAAAGGTGTGAAGATGGATCTAAGATCATATTTTTATACAACTAGCACAACCACTTAACTTTTGGTTGGTGAACATGCATAGGTCACAAGTTAAGTGTAATTTAATCTATCAAGTTATAGTTATTTGTTCTTTCCTTCTTTTAGTTAAATGAGTTATCTCTCACAAACTACGATCTATGCAGGTATCAGCTAGGAGTTTTCCACGCATAAGCTACTAGTTATCCATGCATCAATTAGTTTATATATATATTTTTATGAAATTTTTAATTTGTAACGAATGTCATAAGATCAATTTGGAAAGTGCACAAACACATTTTAAATATAAATATAAATAAAAAGTAGACTAAAGTGTAGTATAAAAGCAAAAAATAATATATAGAGAGACTTTCTCCTAATTTTAAGTTTTTCTCCTCATAAGTTGGATTTTATTTAATATATATTAAACAATAGTTCACCTCATAAAAAAACCATAAAGCCACAACATTAAAAACTTATACATTATGTTAGACTTGAGAGTACACTTATCAAGAGAAAATGATGGGCGAGCACTTTTCTAACACATAAAATTGGGTTAGTAGAGATGGAAAAAAGGGTTTGGGCCAATTCATCCACAACCCTATAGTTGTGGGAAGCTCTAGAATCTAGGTTATGTGTTGTGTCATGAGGGGATTTTAGATACCTTCAAAATAGGGTCGATAATGGGTTGTGGGAGATGTAAAGGTCCCATTCTAGAAGGAATCCTTGTCCTTGTCAAAATCGATAACTTCAATGAACATATCATAATGATTACACCATGTTTGAAGATGCTAGTGAAAGTATTGAATATGTTGTGAATTATTGCTAGAATTGGATAATGTATACGGTCGATTAGGGTGAGGCATCCCCAATTGAGTTTCTACTATCCCTTTTGATGTGAAGGGATTTTGTAATGCCATAAATTTGATGGTAGGACAATAAATTGGTTGAGTATTGGGTTGAACTTGAAGGGTGTTAGTAACCTCACTCTTATTGGCCTCATCCCACACCTAATGAGATCATGGAATATGTTGGAAATAGTGGGTATAATGCCCATAAAATATACAAAAGGAACATGAACGATTAGTCCATAGTTCATGAGGATTCTTACCCTATTTTGGGGGTTTGTTGCCATTAAAATTTGTGGGTTTAAGGTTACCTTCTCCATTAGAATGAGGATTAGGGGGTTTCCCATAACTTCCATTCTCTTGTTGATTCCCTTTATTATTTTTCTTATTTGTGTTTGCCTTGAAATTGTGACTATTGGGCATAGGTTGGTTGAGCATGTTTTGTTGATCATAAGCATACTCTTGCCTAAAATAGGAAGGTTGAGGATGTTTTTGTACAAGATGGATTGCTGGAGCGATAAGAAAAGGATAATAAATATTATGATCTAGTGGAGCCACATATACCCTAAAAGAGCCACTACACACAAGACAATGGACATGAGAGAAATTAATATGAATAGAGTATCAAGTACTCATTCCTTCATATGAGGAATGGTGTGATGGATTATGGGGGAAATAGGGAACATGTGGATATCTTGGGTGTTGGGAAAAATATTGTCTTGAATAATTTACCTAATATTTAATTATCGACCAAGGTTTGTAAGCTTGGAGTTGTTACAAAATATATGCGAAGGCAGAAGGATTCCTAAGATGTCGTGGAAATATTTTAACAAACACAAATCAAAAGATATTTCAAAATAAGAAACAGAGTCAGACTCCTAAGAATTCAACGGTTAAGAAGATTAAGCTAGGACAGAGGACTAGATTAGTGTAGTATCGAGTTATACTACTATACTCTATACATACTTATTGGAGAGATGCAAATAAAAACAAGATATAATTATAATAATAAACTATCCCTTAAGATCTATTCTACTACTTTAAACAATTTTGAAAGCTAACTATACAAAGTCCAGGATTTACAAAATTACATCAACTAGGATATGTAACTAAGGATATACATGGAAACTCAGACTAATTCCACTCTCCTGGGTTGTTTTGGGGATAAGCATTTATAGTGACTGGGACAGGGGTAGAAGGAGAGTCAAAATGGCTTTTAAATGAGGTATAGAAACTAAAGGGAATCAAGTCTAACTTTACCTCTACGAAAATACGCAAACTAAGAAATGTCCAATTGCAAGTAATGGTAAACACGGTTCTTTATGTCATGGAAAACTAACAAAAGACAAAATAGAAATGCAAAGGAGAGGACCTAACTTATGAACAAACAGAAAACCTAATGAATATGATCTTAATTCTTATTTAGTAACCATATGACTAAAAAGAACAACCTCTATTTAAAACCCATCAACATATCTACCAAATCATTAATATAATTAACCCTGAATCACATATAAAGAAATAAAATCAATTCAAGCTAATGCTACAAGACATAATCATATGGTAGAAAGAAATGAAGACTTAATAATTACTCTATATAATTTAATCACTGACTCTTAAAATCAAATATAATCACTGCCTAACTATTCTAATCAAAACATACTCAAGGAACTGAAGAAAAAAGACTTAAACTATATAAAATATCTCAAGGACTGGATGAAAGACTGGAAAATAGGTTAAAACGGGAGTTTTTATAACAGACCAAATAGACTGTCTGTATGACGGTCTATATACAAAAACACTTAAAACTTTGAAAAAAAATGATTAATCTAGATGATCTCGTGCCAGATGACTCATGCATGTAATAAATATAATGTAAATACATGAATTTAAATCTATTTAACAACTACATTTTCTCTACAAGATAATTCAAACACAATTCATAATTTAAAAACATCACTACCTATTGCAATTTGAAAGGAAATTGGAAATTAAATAAATTCAGAACATAATAAGAATTAGCATAATTGAAACAAATTATGATTAAATTATACAGTATTGAAGCAGTTTACTCTATTAACATTGAATCAAACAATGAACTGGAAATGCATCAAAAGGAATTGCAATCTAGTCCATATGCAATCGGTTGCTAACTTAAAATGAAGGACTATATAAACATCATAATGTTGACATGAAATCTAACATACAAGAAATAATGTAAATGATTACAAGATAAGCATCATAATATTGAAATGAAATCTAAGCTACAAGAAATAATATAAACGATTGCAAGAGTGGAATTACATAAACAATCTATGAACAAAGCTATACTAATTACAAAGAAGGGAAATGATAGAGAGTATATGAAAATATAAAAATTTGATTGGCGGGGGGCCCTCCCATCAAACAAAGTCACAACCTGCTAAATGTTAATGAAACATGATCGTAGACAGTGTAATAGAACTTCCATTAAAAATAATAAACGAGTATTACAGAGTCTAAATTACATAAAAAATTGTTGAGCTAAAAACTACTAATTTCCTTTTCGCATACAAGCGTTCTTATATAGGGTTTTGAGAAAGTGACCAAGTCGACCCTTCATTGGTTGACTGCTCTTTCAGATGATTCAATCATCATTGCAATCTATTGCTCCAATTCGAACACATAGTCGTTTTTCCTCCCTTATCGCGAGTTGGTTTCCATCGGGCATGAGGTGGCTACAGGCTTCCCTTCTTTAGCATGAACTAGTGGCGTGATGTCAATAAGAGAGGTATACTGGCAACCTTCTAGAAAAAGGTTCATGCTAACACTTTGACTTGTGGAAAATAAGTGGTTTGCAGGTCACTCCATACTTAAATGCTGGAGAATCAATTAGTTCCAACACATTGTTATTTTGGCGAGCTAAATGACGAGCTGGATATGCTATGCGCATATCTAGCCGAATGTGTGTCTGTGTGTCAAGCTTTCCCAAAAAGTATGCTCTGCAATTAACAAATACATTTGTTAGCAATTGCATCAATTAACATCGAATTTACTCATTAAAACAGTAAAATAATCCAGAATGAATCAATCTTAAATAAATCCAAAATAAGGTCATACTTGAAGCTGAATGGTAATCTATATGATGCAAAAGACGCCAAAAGATAAAAAAAATATGTGTTAATACATAAAGCTTTTAGCTAAAAAATGGTGACAAAATGGGGTTCAACATTGGGTAAGAGAACTCACTCCCATTTGTACTACCACATGTTAGTGTCGCTAATATGTGGTAATTGGTTATATGTAGAGGAGGTGGATGTACTTACACTAATCATGCCATTAACATAATTAGATGCCCTGAGTTGATCTATTCGTGGTGAGTCACTTAAGGGAGAATTTTTTATGATGTAATGAATTCAAATTTCATTTGAATTCAATCGAAGAGACATTCTTAACTATGATGGGTACACAATATTTTGAGCAATATATAAACAAGTGGTCATATAGCTTAATCTCACATAGGGTTTTTCTTTTGTGCTTCTCATGAATATGATCTGTGATGTGGGTAGCTATATTATGATGGCATGAGAGAAGATTTTACACTCTATGGAAGAATGTGAGAAAATTTTAGGCTAATTATACAAAGTTGGGATGTGTCTATCACAGAGGGTTGTCTTATGTACCACTTCATTGCAACACCAATTATGGCTCTTTGAAATTAAAAAAAAAATAACGGAAGGTCATATACCATGATATTTTATAAGAACCATAGATGGAAATGAATCATATGATTGTGTCGATCCTTTCCCTCTTCCCCTTCAAAATTTGGGGTGTTTGAGGCTAATTTGGTTAGCACTAGAGGCCCTATGGGGTGATGTCAAATGGGTTCATTGGTTAGTCATGTAAAGTTAGGTAGGTTGATACTAGTTGTGAAAGGAAGGCTCGACATCTTAGGTATTTTTGCATTTGTGTGCATGTCCACATACATATTGATATGGGTATGGGTTTGATTAGGTGAATTAGGTGAATAAATTATAGACATGTTGGTTTCTATATTTGCTAATAGGGGAATTGACGAAAGGTGGAGGTTGTGATCTAGGATGAGGAGATATTGGATATCATGATATTAATAAGGGGATATATTGGGGAGGGGGTATTTTGTTGTTTGATTCTCACACATTAAGGTGGACTAACAACATGACTATGAACTATAAGGGTAGGAAGAAAACCTTCAAGTTATAGAGAACTTCTAGGAGGTGCAATATTCACTATGGTTTATAGCCACTAAGACAAAAAATAGATCCATTCCAAACTAATGGTAAGGCTTCAAATTAATTATAACTAATTCAAAAGTATACCTAATGTCAGGATTCTAGCCATTTCATCATTACATACACAATTACATCAAAAGGTATGAAAAATAGGGTGTTACATAAGGGTAGCGATCAAATGGGTTTCAACAATACCTAGAGGGGGGAAGAGGAAATTTAATTTATGAACAATATCTCCTACCCATGACTATACTAATATTTAGGTAGGTTTATTTGAATTCTACATGTGTTATGAAGTGGTTTTAGATGTGACGGTGCACAAATATAAACTTCCCTCTTGATTAATAAGATAGAGAAGTCCAAAATGGTTCCAAATAACATTTTCTATTGGAATATTATAGGACCAAGTTTAATAAATGCGTTCATGGAGAGGCTTACCTCAATCACCAATAAAATGTTCTTTAGATTGGAAGTAGACTTGGTGTCATGATATGTGAGTTGGTCACCAATGATGATCTTACTATTGAGGGGGAATATCATAAGTTGAAAACTAATTAAAATGGTTTCTTTCAAAGTATACATATATATGCAACCTAATACAATGTTTTAGTCTAATGAGGCATCTACAACTTCAATATCTACCCGGAACATTTTTCCTACTAGTTTTTTAAGAACATTTTGAAGGAGGTGTTAAGACTTGGGAGGTTGACCATCATACACACATAACATCATTATGGATGGGGTAAATTTAGAGGTTCCAAGTTTATTCTAGATATGCATGGACATAACACATGTGGAGGCCCCTTTGTTAATAATACACCAATGGATAATCAAATTGTTAATGGTGATAGGAACTTTAAGGGATGACAAAGAATCCATGCATTGTTACTCTTGACATACATAAAAAGCGACCATACATTAAAAGGATGAATGATGCCCAAAGAATATAGGATGGACTTGTGTTTCACATGAAAATTATATAAAAGTTCTAAGGTAGACATGGACACAAGTAATTGGGTCAAGTCATCCACAACACTAGAGCTAAGGGAATTCCTAGATTTTAAGATATGTGTTTAATTTCATAATGGGATATCAAGTAACTTTAGAGTAGGGTTGATAATGGGTCCTGGGACATGCAAACATCATTCTAGTAAATATCAATCACTGTACTTGCCAAAATTGATAAGTTCAATAAGCATATCATAATGATTAGATCAAGTTTGAATATTCATGTCAACACATGTCATGAATATGTTCTAAAACAAAGTATTTAAAGGATTTGATAATGTGTATGGTTGATTAGGGTGACACGTCACCCACTGATTTTATACTATCCCTTGTTGGGGGAAGGGATTTTTTAATGCCATAGGTTGAATGGTAGGACGATAGGTTGGTTGAGTATTGAGTTTACCTTGAGGGGTGTTAGTAGCCTAAATATTATTGTCCTTATCCCACATATAATGAGATTATGTAAGATCTTGAAAATAATTGGTATAATGACCATAAAATCCACAAAATAAATATTGGATGCTTAGGCCATAAGTGAGGATTTTTACACTATTTGGGGAGTTTGTTGGGATCCTGATTTGTGGGGTTAGGATTACCTCCACCATTAGCAAGAGTATTGGTGGTTTGGGCCCCACTTTCCTAGTTTTGTTTATTAGCTTTATTATTCCCCTTATTTTTAGATTTTTTATCAGTCAAGCTAGCATTATGATCTTAGGATCTTTAACTGAGAGAATAACATGCACAACAACAAAACACAAGAGACAAGAGACACAAAGATTTTTCCTCAGGGAAACCATAAAGGATAAAACCCTGCAACTTCCATAGAGATAGAATCAACACCAAAAGTAAAACCCAAAAACATAAAGATGATCTCCCAACAGTAGTAGTCTCTCTCTTGTCCCAACAACTTCTCCTCTCACTCATGCGCCCCAATGAGTGAGTGTGTGTGTGATAAATAGAGAGGCTCACTCTCTATTTATATTCTTTTGTTCACTTGAAACCCACTCCAACATGTCATCCTTACTTAACAATTACTTACTAGAGCCGACATCTCTAGGAGTGTCTAATAACCCTAGTGCCCCACAACTTGTGGGGACTTTTCCTCCTCCGACCAACAAGGAGGGTTATCCTTAACACAATGGTGGGGATTATTGCCCCAACTTACAATGACTCACCTAGGGTCGACTTCTCTAGGATATTCTAATAACCCTAGGGCCCCACAACTAAGGGGAATTTAACCCTTGACCAATAGGAGGGTTACCCACACTGACTTGACATGACTTGTTTACATTATAGAACCTCCTGATAGGAACATCAGGGCATGACATGACTCAAATACATTACAGACACATCCCAGAATAAACATCGGGGTACAATACATAAGATATATGGATGAATGCATACCAAAGTTACAAATACATCAACACTTATTCTTATTGTTAGTGTTAGTATTCACACATTTTGATTGTTGCGTATAATGTGGTTCGGAGTTTTTTTAGTAGGAAAAACCTAATTTTGTGAAAAAAGAGGAAGTATTAGAATGTATTGATTAACAGAGTACCAACAAAAGGATAACAATGATTATGGGATAATGGATCCATATATGTATGATAATGATTATTGGATAGTGGAGCTACATATGTAGTATAAATGCCACTACACATTGTGCCACTACATGAAGGACCATGTACATGAGATTAATTAAGTGGAGCTAAATATTCCTACCTTAATACAAGGATGACTATGAGTGACTGGGGGAAACAAGGCACAATTGTCTTGGGTTAGATAAATCACCACCATAGGTATTACCATACATGTTAGTGCCACTAGGAGGTAGCATTTTCTTGTATTGATGAGAGGTATGACGTGAAATTTGGTTGTATGGATTTGGAGATAGGAGGTGCAATATGGTTGTATAGATTGGAGCTCGATATAAATACACAAATTTCACCATTAAAAGAATAATATGTCCCTATTTGATCTCTTCATGCTATGTCATATAAGGGGAATTTGGGATGATGGATTACAAATAACCCAATTTATTATAAGTCAAATTGTATTCTTGATCCTTCATAATGGACTACTCTTCATTTTTCAGTTCTTTAAAAGCTATATCCTTAAATTTGATGGGTAAGAATTTTTTTTTAAAATGAATCTAGAAGCAAGTGGTCACATTAGAGGAAATTTCAACTCAAAATGGGCCTTTTAACTTTTATTCAAATTCCATGTCATCATGTGTTAGCCAATGAAATTGCTTTAAATTTGAAATACCGTATAGGTCTTAAACACTTTTTTATTATAAATTTGGGGATAGGTATCATAAAAAAAACTACTTTTTTTGTTTGTATTTTTGACATATCTCCCCGTGTTTTTACTCAAATTTCGATCGGGAGAGCTCGTTGGATGTGGAATTAAATTTTGCATCCAATGAGTACCCACTCGGAATACTTTTGATGGACCCCGCTACCCCAAAAACAAGAAATACCTGAAAAAATGGAATGATGACATCATCATTCCATTTTTTCAGGTATTTCTTGTTTTTGGGGTAGCGGGGTCAGTCAAAAGTATTCCGAGTGGGTACTCGTTGGATTTGGAATTTAATTCCGCATCCAATGATCTCTCCCGATCAAAATTTGAGTAAAAACACGTGGATATATGTTAAAAATACAAACAAAAAAAGTAGTTTTTTTTATGATACCTATCCCCAAATTTATATTAAAAAAGTGTTTAAGACCTATACGGTATTTCAAATTTAAAGCAATTTCATTGGCTAACACATGATGACATGGAATTTGAATAAAAGTTAAAAGGCCCATTTTGAGTTGAAATTTCCTCTAATGTCTAACTTGATCTTACATAGGATTTTAATGCTACAACACCCATCAATATGATCTATAATGTGGGTAGCTATATTGTGATGGAATGATAGAATAATTTCCACTTTCTCATAACATATCATGAGTAACTTAAAGAACATGAGAAAAGAGGAGTCTAATGGCATAAAGTTGGGATGTGTCACAAAAGGTTGTTATATGTACCACTTTATTGCAATATTAAGGAGGGTTATTTGAAATAAGAACAAATGAATGGAATCATAAAAAGATATTTCTTGAGCACCATAGATGGAAAGACATCATATGATTAGATGGATCCTCTTTTATTTTACCCACAATTTTTTTTTTTTATGTCTGAGGGTAATTTTATGGGAGTTAGAGGCCATCTTGGGTGATATCAAACGGGGTCACTGGTTAGTCAATTAAATTTAAGTAGTTTGATATTGTCCATGAAAGGAAGGCATGGAATATTAGGTATGCTTGCAATGGTGTTTGTGTCTCCGCCTTTAGATTGATATTTGTATGAGGGTGATTAGGAGAATTGGGTGGAGAAATTATAGACATTTTAGTTGCTAGATTTACTAATAGTGGAAGTGGAAATAGGTTAAGGTGTTGATCAATGCTTATAGGATATTGAATATGATGATCCTGACACAAAAGTAGGTGGTGAAGGGGGGGGATGTTGATGTTATATTCTCACATCTTACTTGGGGAATAACAACATGAATAGGAACCATAAGGGTGGGAAGTAAACCTTGAAGTCATAGAGAATGTTTTGGAGGTGTAACCTTGGTTATGAAGTAGAGCCAATAACTTATGAAGTATATATATATTATTTAATTCTAATGTGAGGGGTTCAAATTGATTATATCTAATTCTAAGGTATGCTTAATTAAAATTAGGTGCAAAGTGGGTGTAAAATGTGTTTTCACTAAGTACAAAAACTATAGTAAAAGTTGAGCACAATAGAAAGAAGCGTTCACAACATCCATGACATTCTTCTTCCATGACCTTATCTAGGTCATATTAGTCTACTTGGATGACCTCACCGCTCGCTCACAGAAGCATTCACAACATCTAGACAACTTATGACAAGTATTCTTGCAGTGTCGCAAATAAAAATCCACTTGAACCCTCTCAAGTGTTTGTTTCGTGTCCTACCTGGTCGTCTACTTGGGTTTTCATCTCTCATAAAGGGATTGTGGTTGACCCTATCAAAATTTAAGACATTATTTATCTTCCCTCACCACATACTCTATGCCAATTGCAAAGTCTCTAAGGAAAATCCAATTTCCTTCATCATTTTATCCCAGAGTATGCCAAAAAATTCCATGGTTTCTTACAACTGCTTCGTACCAACATTCCATTTTTTTGGGATAAGCACACACAAGACGCCTTTGGTGCATTAAAATAAGATATGGATTCCACCCCGTTATTGTCTGCACCCAACTTCATCAAGGATTCCATTCTCTATGTGTCAACATCCGAAAATTCCATCGCTAGAGTTTTGGTCCAAGAGGACGATGCTCGTCAAGAGCACGTGATTTATTACGTTAGTCAGAAGCTGACTGGTCCCCCTTTAAATTATTCACATGAAGAGAAAATGGCCCTCGCTGTCGTATTTTCTGTTCAAAATCTACGCTATTACATTCTTTTGAACCACACTAGGGTCGTGGCCGATTCCAACCCCATGAGGCACCTCTTGATTCACCGCCTCCTACAAGGTCTGGCTTCCAAGTGGATTGTCATTCTTCAGGAGTTCGACTTGGAGTTTTTTTCCCCCAAGAGAACCAAAGCTTTAGCTCTATCTACACTAATGACATACCTTCCTCCATTGTCTGCATCACCACCAATCGCGATCAACCTTCTTGACGAACTTTTATTTGTCATTTCCACAGAAGATCCATGGTATGGGGGAATCCTATTGGTACACTCCCAAAAATTTAGGGCTCACCTAAGACGCAAAGATAGACAACACATCTGACACCAAGTTTCTCACCATCTCCTCATCGGGGATGTTATGTACCATCGGGGATTTGATACCATATTACCTCATTTCCTGACCCATGATGAGGCTGAAAAGGTCCTTAATGACTTTCATAGTGGAGCCTGCAGTGGCCACCTCTCTAGTTTGGATTCTTCCCAAAAAATTCTCTGTGCCGATTATTTTTGGCCTACCTTCTTTGCCTATTGCATTGAGGTAGTCAAACACTACCACAATTGTCAACTCTTTGCCCTAAAAGTAATAACTAGTCACAGTTGGTCCCTTTTGCAAGTGGGCGATCAAATTCATGAATTGTAATCCTACCTCGGTTGGAAGCCATAAATACATCATCGTGGCCGTCAATTATTTCACTAAATGGGATAAGGCCATGCCTACTTTCAATTTCAAATCCGACATGGTAGCGCAGTTCTTTTTCAACAACATCATCACACGGTTCAGTGTCCCCGAACAAATAGTTTCATACCATGGTCATCACTTTGAATACGTGGTTTGGATTGAGATTTCAACCATGTTGAAGTTCGAACACTAGTACTCCTCTACTTACTACCCTTAGAGAAATGGACAATTTGAAGAAGTTGTCAACAAGATCATCAAAACCATACTCTAGCGGATGGTAGGAAACCATAAAACCAATTGGCACCATATGCTCTTCTCCGCTCTCTTGGCCTACCCGACCTCAACAAAAACCACCACTGGATTTACCCCTTTCCACTTAGTCCATGGTTTTGAATCAGTGCTTCCCATTGAGTTCCATATTCTGTAACACCTCCTCGCCATAGAGCTCCTTCTTGATACATCACCTTTATAAGAACACCTTATTTTGCTTGAACAGACCAATGAGGACTGTTGCACTCACCTCCAAGCAATTGAAGCAGCTAAAACATGGTCGAAGTCACAATTTGACTCACATGTCCACCCTCACACCTTTAGAGAAGGCGATCTGGTCCTCATTTATGACCAATCCAACGATAAGTTGGGAAAAGGGAATTTTGAGTCCATGTGGTACGGTCCATATCTAGTCCATTGCTACCTCGGCAAGGGGGTATATATTCTTACTGACTATGATGGCCACCTCTTGAAGAATCACCGCAACGGGATTTACCTCAAGAGGTTCTATGCCTGAGGTCACTACCATGAGTCACTTGTTGTATAATGTTTATTTTTTGTTTTACACCGTTCTTAACATGAGTCTTACAATTTTTTTCCTTGACTGATCCAGATGGATCCTACCTCGCATCGCTACATTGGATTTACCAATGGAGCAAGTATATGGTCTCTTAATCTCGCCTCGACTGTGTGGGTTATCTATTCCCTGTCACATGAGTTAACCCATATCGACGTAATGTGTGTTGGTATTGCTACCAACAACTAGGCTGAGTATGATGGTGCCATTGGTATCCTATCCGCCGCCCTCCACTTGGGTATTCATCACCTTGATGTCTTATTACACTCCCAGCTGCTTATCTCCCAGTTGAATAACCACTACCGGGTATGCAATCCTTGTCTCTTAGAAAGTTCCTATGCACTAAACAATTGGTTAGAAATTTTGAATCTATCACATTCACACATGTTACTGAAAACCTCAATAGTGTACCAGACCAAATGGCTAATGACATTATAGAGTGGCATATTCATCATCGCATATAGGAAATAAAAAACGACATCATGCATCATCATGTAATCATGCATACATATGTCATTTACATCATCTAGGAATTTTCATCATAAAAAGACTCATATAAAAACCATAAAAAGTGCATCCACGTGCATAAATATATATATCATGTCATAAGTGTTTAGTACAAAATGAGAAGCTCCACAAGCTTTCTCAACTGATCATAGATATCAATACAAAAATCTTAGTGCACCACCACAATAGGGGAAACACCACTAGCTGCTAGTCAAAATTAGATTCCTCCTCCTAGTACTCTAAATCTGTATCCTTCATTGTGTCCTCCTCCTCACTCGAGCTATCCTCATCCTCCATTGGCTCCGTCACCCTATGTCATTGCTCGAACATACTCAGTGGCGACTGTGATCCTCTTCATCAAGGGGATCCACTTGGGAGGAGCATGGTAACAAGAAGAAATCGTATCATTATCCAAATGATGCAATCCATCATCAATAACTCCATCCAAAAAACTCTCAATGTCACGATGGAGTGACCCCAAGGTACTCTGGGGCCCAGGAGAAGGTGGATCTATCCCCTCCACATTGCCCCTTCGTCGCTCGTAACCTGCAGGCAGGTGTGGTCTAACATCTGCACATACACATAGTACATCATCAGTACCTTGCGTACACATAAACTAGCTACCACTAAGCTAGTGAACTATATATTAATGTAACCAAATAAAACATAATGTATACGATTCCTTGTAAAGAACGACCTGACCCTACGAACCCCTCAATCTCAGTAGTGGAACCTGGATGAGAAAACACTAAATGGAAACCAGTGAAAAGGAAAGTTTTGACGAGTACTCTTACTTGCAAGTCGCGAAGATGAAAACCAGTGGTCAAAATGAAAGAAATAAACAAAATATCTCTGGGGTCCTCCACTCCAAATCAGCCCTAAACTGTAACAATGACACATGGCATGTGGTCCCCCCTTGTTTATAGGACCCAATTGGGTCTATTTGTCTTTCGCATGTCACAGGGTCATCCGAAGTCCATTTGGAACATCGTTTGCACCATCGGGTTTGGTTTTCCATCATCTATCTTTTGACGAGACCCTTGTCTCGCAATCTTACTATGATTTTATGGACCAACTCCCAGAAGCCACCTTGATTTGCTTGCCACCACATGAATATCCACTATGGAGTTTTGGTTAATCTCTTTTCTGACTCCTAAAAGAATGAAAATATTTCCAAGAACGTGTGCTTCCTTTCATGCTCATTAAAATATTTGAAAGGGTGTTTATGTATCCTCGTTTATCTCCTTTTTTAGACTATATAAGTTATGATAAGAAAAGGACCACCCTAGCACATTCACGCCAAGAATATTTCCCTTTGCATCCTTTTATGCTTTATCAAGCATTGGTACCGGACATTACAAAAATTTCATCATGGGTTTTCTTTAATCTCTTTTCCAGCCTTCTCATCAAGAAAAAGTCATGCTCGTAAAAGTATTTGAATGACCATCAAGTCAGTATAGGTTTAACCTTTTTCGATTTGGTTGGACTACCAATGGTAAAGAAGTATTCCTTCCCCAAAGGTTGTGAGAGTTCTCCTGAACACATTTTTATCCTTTTTCAGAATCAGGAGACTACATATGAAAAAGAGACCACATTGGAGTCTTCTTACTCTTTTCAGACTCTCTAAAAATGAAAACACCATCGATCATTTACATTCTTGTGCTCGCTAAAAATCCACAAGATCATGTCATAACGGTGTCTTTCGACGCAACCCCATATATCATAGTTTAGAATATTTCCCCCTTTGGGTCACCTTTGTCAGAGTATTCTATGATGAGTCTTCCTCGGATCCCCTGGATATCACTGGTCCAGTTACCTTCCTTAGTATTTCCCATCTGCAGTTACATTCCTAGTATTCCACCTATGATCCCTCTCCCATGAGTCAATTTCATTTGCTTCCAGTTCATCCCTGCCATCATACTCTGAACAAAGGAAGTTTTAGTCCCCCGTACTCCCCTTCCCCTGTTCCCCCATGCAGTATGGTAGTCCGTAGATTGTCCCACATGCTTGGTTATCCCCCTCGTGCTTCTTATCAAGGAAACATTGATGCCTTGATTAGTTGCAGGTCTTCTTCTGTCGACGCCAACACATCTATTCCAGAGGATTGTTAGAAAATAGGACCGCAGAGAAATAACAGATATACAGTTAAATCATTAACAAGATGCAAAACACATTAAAACATTACAAAGAGACACATATATAATGTGGTTCACCCAAATGATGGGCTACGCCCACAAATAAATTGCCAGTCCTTTTATTACAATCCAGAAAAGTGAAGGGATACAACCTACAGCAAAACCATTGCACTTCCTCTTCACGCCCTCACCGCCTCTCTTCCAATACAATACAATACAATACAATACCATACTTAGTCATTTTACAATGCTTTCTTTTATAGGGGAAATACAATGGGAAATTATAGGGTTAACCCAATACTATGGGTCCACAATACTATTGGCCAACACACATCCCCTAAACCTAAGGTAGGGGGAATGAGTGTATAGTACACCTGGGTTAAAAACACGACTGAATAATCTATCTGGATCTGGAAGATTAAGCTCCACAACCAAAAATCTCCCACTTGGAGAATGATCACAGCAACTCCACCGCTGCTATACTTGTTGGACTATGCTCTAGACCTTGGACTTGGAAAAATTCTTATTTTCACCTTCATGCTTGAAGGCCAACAGAAACCGAGGAGGAACTCAGTTTCTCTTTGGTTACTCCCTTTGTCAACATGTCTGCAGGATTCTGGCTAGTGTGTATCTTTTCTAGTTTTAACAGTTCTTAATCTAGAACAAATCTTATGAATTGGTACTTGAGTTGTATATGTTTAGTCCTCGAATGAAAGGCTAAGTTCTTTGCAATATGAATGGCACTCTTTCTATCACTGTACAACCTACTATTCTCCTACTTTTTACCCAATTCTTCCATGAACCTCTGCAACCAAATCATCTCCTTACTAGCCTCCGTAGCAGCAACATACTCTGCTTTTGTTGTTGAAAGTGCAACAACTTGTTGCAGTTTTGAAATCCAACTTACTGTTGTTCCACCCATAGTAAACACATACCCTATGGTGCTCCTCCTATTGTCTTTATCACCAGCCATATCTGCATCAACATATCCCTGTAGAACAGTTTCTGAACCTCCAAAACATAATGCATGAGAAGTGGTACCTCTCAAATACCTGAGAATCCACTGTACCGCTTTCCAATGCTCTTTACCTAGATTATTCATATACCTACTCACAACTCCCACTACATGTGCAATATCTAGTCTTGTGCACACCATGGCATACATCAAGCTTCCAACCGCTGATGAATAGGGAATCTTGGACATGTAATATATCTCTTCATGTGTCTCTGGACACATATCCTTTCTTAGTTTGAAATGGTTGGCCAAAGGTGTACTGACTAGTTTTGCATTCTGCATTCTAAACCTCTGCAACACCTTTTCTATGTACTCACCTTGAGACAACGTCAATTTGTGATTTTTCATGTCTCTTGTTATTCTCATACCAAGGATTTGCTTTGCAGCACCCAAATCCTTCATCGCAAATGATTTAGCTAGTTTTCTTTTGAGCACATTTATACCCTTCATGTTATACCCTGTAACAAGCATGTCATCCACATACAATAACAAGATAATATATTTTATGTTATCTAGCCTCTTGAAATAAACATAGTGGTCAGAATGACATCTATCATAACCTTGTTCTACCATAAACTTATCAAATTTTAAATACCACTGCCTTGGAGCTTGCTTCAGGTCATACAAGCTCTTCTTCAACCTACAAACCAAATTCTTCTTCCCTTTGACCTCATACCCTTTTGGCTGATGCATATAAATATATTCCTCCAAATCCCCATGGAGAAAGGTTGTTTTTACATCTAACTGTTCAAGATGTAGATCTTCTACCGCCACTAGAATTAAAATAGTTCTAATTGAATTCATTTTAACAACAGGAGAAAATATTTCATCAAAGTCTATACCTTTCTTTTGTGCAAACCCCTTTACAAAAGGTCTATCCATGTACCACTTATTTCCTCCATCTTCTTCCTTCGAACTGTAAACCCATTTATTCTGCAATGCCCTTTTTTTTGTAGGAAACTTAACCAGATCCCAAGTTTGGTTTCTTACCAATGAGTCCATCTCCTCATCCATGCCTTACTCCCACTTTTTTCTAGTTTCTACTTGAATTGCTTCTTCAAAACATTCTGGTTCACCAGAATCAGTCATCAATAAATAATATAGTGAAGGAGAGAATCATTTAGGGGGTCTACTTAACCGAGTAGACTTTCTTACAGTTGTAGGAGTTTTAGGTACCTGCTACTACTCTTGATTTTCTGGTGCCTTTGGAACTTCATCTTCTTTCATTTCATCAAGCACTGTGCACTATGTGTTTTCCTTTTCTTCTTTATTTCCCTACAACTGATCTTTGTACATGACCTTTTCATTGAATACTACAGCTCTACTCCTAATGATTTTGCGATTTTTAAGATCACATATGCGATAACCAAAATCATCAACCCCGTATCCAATAAAGGTACATTTCTTGGATTTAGCCTCAAGCTTTGTTCTATCATCTTTATCAATATGGACAAATGCTTCACAACCAAAATTTCTCAGAAATGAGTATTTTACTTGTTTACCTATCCATGAATCCGCTGGAATGCCACCATCCAAAGTGCTTGAAGGCCCTCTGTTTATTAAATAAACAATAGTGTTTACAACATCAGCCCAAAACTATAAGGGAAACCCTGCATTCAATATCATACACCTTGCACTCTCCATGATAATTCAGTTCATCCTTTATGACACACCATTTTCTTGTGGTGTTCCAAGGACTGTCTTCTCTTTGCGAATCCCATTGTGTGAATAGTAACTATCAAACTCCTTGCTATAGTACTTGCCTCCATTATTGGATCTGAGACATTTCAACCCTTTTCCTCTCTCATTCTCAGCCAAAGCTTTCCACTTCTTAAAAGTATCAAACACATCATATTTTTGTCTAATGCAATAAACCCAAGTTTTTCTAGTTGCATCATCAATAAAAGTAACATAATAATGAGAGCCACCAAGAGATTATACCTGAGCTAGTCCCCATACATCTGTATGGACAGGCTCTAACTTTTCACTCTTCTTTTGTTTCCCAACCCTGAGAAATCTAACTCTCTTCTATTTTCCATAAACACAGTTCTCACATAATTCCAAACTTACCTGCTTCAGATCTGGAAGCAGTTTCCTTGAGTGGAGAGCTTGCATCCCTTTCTCACTCATGTGGCCAAGTTTATGATGCCACAACACCGCACCTGTTTCTGTGGAAGCTACAAATATAGAATAATCAATATTATGAGAAAATAAATATAACATACCTACCCTATCTCCTTTTTCTATTACCAGTGATCCTTTAGTGATATACCACCACGTTTCTCCAAACGTAGACAAACAACTGCTATCACCCAACTTCCCTGTTGAGATCAGATTTCTTTTCATAGCAGGAATGTGCCTTACATCCTTTAGTATCCAGTTATTTCCATTATTTAACTTAATCCGTACCTTACCCTTTCCAACAATTTTACATGGTGCGTCATCCCCCAATAGCACATGCCCAAAATCACCTTGGACATAATCATGAAAGAATTTCCTATGGGGTGTAACATGACATAAATCCCTTGAATCTACCACCCATTAATCACTAGTATTATCTAATGCAAGAATCAAAGCATCTTGCAACACATCACCTGCTGCATTTGCTTCCTGGGTAGTCTCTTGTTGTCTGTCTCCTTTCTTCTTTGGAGCTTTGCAGTCTTTCTTTAGATATCCTTTCTTACCATAGTTCCAGCACTCTATTTTTTTGAATCTGGACTTGGATCTACCCTTTTTAGACTTGTCGTGATTTCTTGGGCTCCTTCCTCTCCCATTTTGCCTCCCTCTGTTCTCCATGGTCAACACATTTCCTGATGTCTCACCTGTGCTTTTTCTTCGCATTTCCTCGCTAAGAATAAAACGAACAACATCATCAAACTTAAGAGTGTTTGAACTAGGGATAGAGTTACTTATAGCCATGACCAAGCTATTCCATCTGTCTGGCAATGAGCACAAGATTAGAAGATCCCTAACCTCATCATCAAAGTTCACTTTTATAGAACTTAACTAACTGGTAAGTGTATTAAACTCATTTAAATTATCAGCAATAGATCCACCTTCTGACATATTCATATTAAATAAATGCTTCATTAAAAATACCTTGTTGGAAGACAAGGGTTTTTTTGTAGAGCTTACTCAATGAGCTCATCACACCTTCTGTTGTTTTTTCTTTTGAAATATTGAAGGCCACCAACGAAGCCAAGCACAGTCGCATTGTTCCTAGTTCCTTTATATTAAGAACCTCCCATTCTTCATCCTTCATAGCCACCGGCTATTTTGATTTTCTTCCCAACGGCAGCTACAGATCCTTCTGGTACAGATAGTCCTCCATTTTCATCTTCCATAACTGATAGTTTTGGCCGTTAAATTTCTTGACCCTAAACTTTCCTTCTTTCACCATTTCTCCCACTCAAACCAGGAACCCTTCTTTCCTGCGAGTTTACCAACCAAATAGACCTTTTGTCTCTGATACCAATTGTTAGAAAACAGGACCACAGAGCAATAATATATATACAGTTAAATCATTAACAAGATGCAAAACAAATTAAAACATTACAGAGAGACACAGATATAACATGGTCACCAAAATCATGGGCTACGCCCACAAAGAAAATGCTAGTCCTTTTATTACAGTCCAGAAAGGTGAAGGGATACAACCTGCATCAAAACCGCTGCACTTCCTCTTCACGCCCTCATAGTCTCTCTTCCAATACAATACAATACCATACTCATTCGTTTTACAATGCTTTCTTTTATAGGGGAGATAAAATGGGAAAATTCTTGGGTTAACCCAATACCATAGGTCCACAATACTGTTGGCCAACATACATCCCAAAAAAATTTCTCATCGGCTCCACCCCCCAACCCCGTTTCTCGGGGGTGCTGCTCCCGAACCCCATTTTTCATGGCGCTGCCACGAACCCCAAGGAAGGGGGAATGAGTGTATAGTACACCTGGGTTATAAACAAGACTGAATAATCTCTCTGGATCTGGAATATTAGGCTCCACAACAAACAAGGATAGACCTAGAGGTCCCTGTATCCTAATTTGATTCATCTTATTGATGAGTTCCTTGGACCATTTGAGAGGAGTCATTTGTGCCTCTCAGGATGGTTGTGTCTCACATGCTTGAATTCAGCTACAACATCACACTGTTCAGATTCATACAAGGTATTGGTCTGTGCATTATTTGATGGAATACCTTAGTTTTCACTTGACTCTAGCACAATGGTGAGTCCATTATGGGACCCAAACATGTTCATGTCCCTTGTGATTTTTGGGTTGCACTGGAAATAGTGTTTAGAAGCCCCAGAGTAGTGCTTCTATGTAGCTCCAGTATTGATGCAGCATATTAATGGACCAAAGAGATTCTTGAATCCTCGTCATGGAATCCCTCTAGCTATGTACACTTCCAGATTCAATAGAGAATCGGTTATGAAGATATTTCATTCCAAGAGAATGCCATTGTTCCTTTGTATTAGTTCTTCAGATCAGCAAGATATTCAGCCACCATTATGTAACATAAGTTGTATATGTATTGATCGGCTCCCATATTTTTGAGCCTTAATCCCATTATTTATTCTTTTGGCATTGTTACAAGCATGGGTGTGCCCTCCTCGTCCATATACATTTCATACATTCTTTGTATCTCACCCATTATTGGGAACCAATATTAATACAAAAACCAAAATCTGCCGTGGTTCGAACAAGGAAGCGCCACTTCTTCACAGGTCTCTCCAGTCTCTCCACTATCCCCATGATCCTATGATGTCTGTCAAACATATGATGAGCTCTGTCACATACCCCAATTTTGTAAAATTATGTAAATTGTTTTATTTTATTTCTGAGACATTATGTTAAACTTAATCCTAAGTAGGGATTGATGACTCAGCAGAGTCAACAGTAATGGAGTGTAATTCAGAATATTTTATTATTAATAAATAAATTATGGAGACAACAGCATGGGAGAGATGTTAAAAGAGGTTATTGGTCAAACTGGTAGATGGAACTAGGTGGAAAGGAAAAATACAAGTGGCAGCATCCTCAAACACTTCCTAAGTTGCAGGTGGCAACTTCCCTATATTTGGGGTCATGATTCCCCAAGAAAGTGGAATCAGAGCAGGTGGCTCATTAAATGACAGTTAACCCAACAAAGACCTAGGCAATCTTTTAAAAGTACTCAATGAAGAGAGCTGAGGTTGCTCAGTTATTTTCCAGAGAGAATTCATTCAGGTGAATGTTATTCACGAAATCCATTGAGGAAGAGGGAAATACAGTAAGGAAGTTGTTTAGGAGGATTGCTGCAGTAACTTGATTTCATTACAGCTTTTTGGGCTGAGAGAACTGACTAATAGTTCTGAGTTAATATTGAGTTTGAAGACTGGTATCTGACTTTGCTGCACCTAGTTACATCCAGGGAAACCAGAGCAAGCTCGGGGGTCTTGAGAAGTCGCTGTCTGAACACTCTCCAGGAGTTGGTAGGGAGGAACGACCTCCCATTGCTGTTGTTGTCCACAGCTTAAACAGGTTCTGTCACTTATTTATTTATGTTTACTGAGTATAAATGAATGCATGTTATGTTTATTTTATATGTCTAAGGAGCTAGTTAGTTTAGTAAAGTTAGTATCTCAGAACATCAGTAGTTAAATCTGTTAAGAGTTACTGTGTTTTTCAACATCTGGGATCACCAAACCATACTCCAGCACAGTACCTCGGTATTGCGAAGTAATATCCTTCTGAACCGAGTTTCCTATTTAGTTACTTTCAGTAACTACAACTATTTCAGGAATTTATAAGTTATTTTCTTATAGTTTTAAAAACTATTTCCTAGCATTGTATCTTTATTTCCTGTAAATACTAGCTGCATTAAAGAAAAGGTAGAATAAGTATTTCTGTTGTTCAAGTCCTATAATTGTTATTTTCCAGTTTAAAAGAATCTAACCTCTTAATGTTGAACAGACAATACTGATAGTAGGATTTAATCACTTATTCGATGATTTTACAGTTAAATCCTAGTGGTGTTAGTCTGTATTTTAGTTAAGAATGTAATTATTTAGTTACTGAATCTTCTTTTATTTAAAACTAAGCTTAAACAGAATTCGGAACTGTCATTCTATTTTTATATGATAAATGAATGTTATCTCATACACAGGAATTTATATAGATACGTTTATGAGAATAAACTTAAATATTTAATGAGTATTAGGTAAAAATATTCAAGCATTATAACTAAATAAATAAACCAAACCAAACACTGGAGAAATAACAGGAAATAACAATCATAGTAACATTAACAAGAAGTAACATCATTATTGTATTATTAATAATGTATCTATATTATATACATTATAAAAGTAACATTTAAAGTAACATTTTATTTCTATAATTATAAACCTAGACTATTTATACTCTAGGTATAAATAAAATAAAGTTTATGTATAAACTATTCATACTCTGTGTATTACAAAGTAAATAAACATTACTTAAAGACAATAGTAATATCTAATAAGAGTACAGCAGGATTTTCTAATTTGAAAGGATTACACTTGCATTTACAGTTTCTAATAAATATAAGTGAGGGTATAAAGCCTGTATAGACATTTAACAACAAATCTATTTAACAATAAGCTGAAGAGTACTTTAACTACAGAACTCTTTTACAATAAAATAAATTACAGTATTATAACATGACCAACAGTAATGTAAGAAAGAAGAATCAACACTTATGATGTTGGTATAAGGGTATAAACCCTACATATAATTTATCAATAGTTAAGTAACCTAGTTATTTTATTAAAACAAAAGAAATAACAGAATTGTGATTAGCTCAATCATCGAGCTTAACCATTATGGTTAATATTATTCACTTAACTCTCAAATACCAACAGAGTTATAATTTTAATGACAGATTAAGCAACTGAACTTAATCTCAACTGTAAAATTAGGGTTGAACCCTATAAGTCCAGATTTTACAAGTAAAATAATTACTGAGAGTTAAGACAATGTTTTCATCTACGGCCGTATCTTAAATTCACAGTATAATCGGTTATAAACCCATATTAAATTAATTCCTGTACAGAGCATAGAATTAAAAATGCATGTGATAAACAAGCCCAAAGATACAGGAAAACTTTATAATAAGTCATATTACAAAACTTTGGGTGAAAACCCTGAACAAGTTAAGAGCACAGCAAGAGAACCAAAATGTAGAGGCCGAAACCTCATCTATAGGCAGGCTTACAGCCATTGCCTTTTTATATATACAATATTTCTTTTACAGAAAATCTTAAATACAAAAGAAAGGAAAATAATTATAAAATCGACCGAAGCCGTAACATCCATTTACAACACAGGATTAAACCTGCTAAGATTTCCTTTTTAGCATGCAGTTAAAAGACCGAACAGAGCTGAGGAACACAGAGTCGTATCACTCAAAGTCAAAACCTTAACCATCCTAACAAACCATCAAGGAGGAAACGCCATGGTGAAAACCAGGCTTACCAAGTAAAGCTAACCGCCGAAGCTTGTGCCATCCACGCCGTAAAGAGGAGCCAAAGCCTGCAGTGAAAGAATAGTTTTAGTTAAACCCTTATTTTTTTTCTAATGGTTAAACTATTTCTTGAACTAGAAAGACAGTGGAATAACCTGTAACTTACCAGTGAATTTGAAGGAAGTGCAGCCACCGTAAACAGCCTGATAACTACGAGCAGAGGGAACGTAAACCCTTCCCTTGTCATCGAGAAGGACGAGCTGGAAGAAGCAAAGGATACCTTCCACGATGGAAGCATTGACAGTATCAAGTCGAAAGATACACTCACGTCGTGACAGGGTCGACAATGGTGCCGAAGAGAAAACCCTAGGTTTTTAATAACCATATGATCGCCAACAGCAAACTATCGACTCTCTTACAGTGCCGTAGAGGAGCACGAAGGACTGGAGCAGTATAGTAGCTGCTATCACACAGTGCAACAACAAAAATTGGACCAGGAGGGTTCGCAGAGCGACCAAGCCCGAAGGCGAGGGAGAAATGGTAATTTTAGGGTTGAGTCAACGATTTATACCACCAATGCATGGTTCTGGAGTGACCACGTAAGTGCTTTAATATATTGCATACGGTGGGTCAAACTCTAATGTTCCACGTCGAGGTTGCCATCGATTTGGTTTCCAAACAAATCATAGCATGGATATTCCATTTGGTCGCTATACTATGGTATACCTGCCATATAATTCACAGTCATGAACGTTAGCATAATGCTCTTAAGACTACGCTTTGTAAATAATAAAACTTTGCATTTTATACATTAAAACCTTGCATTATAAATATCGTACAAGATTAAGTCTTGAAGTATTTTAGACTTAGGGGATTTGATTTTAACTATAAAAGTTAAGGAGATGGGTATAATGTTAAGTTATAAGTTGTTCATAAAAACTTACTATTATATTTCCATTTACCCTAGTCTCAAATGAAAAACAAGAAGATATATCATTCCTTTTAAGTCTATAAATTAATGGAGTAATGTTAAGTATAGTTGTTTATAGTTCTACAACTATAATGCCAATTGCTTTAGTTTTGCATTGATGATAAAAGACTTGTCATTTTCTTTTTATATGATTTTAACTTATAGAATTCAAGTTATTTAATCCACAAACTTATAGTAGGGTTACTCTAATCCATTTTACTTGTTATTACTAAGATAATAACAATCCCTTAATAAGTCTTAGATTCTTTATGGTAACAATTAGGCTTTTGTTATCGTTCATGCTCAAAGATTTACAAGGTCTAGTAAATGAATGTATGATCAGTAGTTTATGTAAATTATTATAACCATTCTTGTTGATAGCATAGTCTAGAAACTCATAAATGAGTTTAATTATGATAATCTAGGACTAATTCTAAAGGTTCTTTTAGATTTTATTCAATTGTCGATCATGGAAGTAGAAGTAGTTTTCCAATCAATGCAAACCCTTAAAATGTAAGAGAAGACATGTATCAGACAGTAAACCTTGTAAATTGCTGGATGCAAGAAAAGTATATATTGATATTTTTAACTCCATATCCTTACAATTGTAATTACAAATCAAATCATATTATGAATTTAACTTGGCATGATGCAATAACAACGGATGAGTAGAATAGGATCTGAATATGATAACCCAGTTGTAATTACTGTGCTAGATAGGAAATATTATTTACTTCTACTTTTGCATTTTAGTAAACTCATCAAATGATCCAGTACTACATAGGGATACTTAATGCTGATGCTATAAAGGAAAATAGCTAGCTTATTCTCTAATAATTTCCAACTTCCTATCAGTAAGATATTAAAGAGATTATAGGAAAAGCCTTACCTTTAAAAGCTTGATAAACTTGGTTACTATGCATATACTTTTACTGAATGATTTGGTACAGCAATATGTTATCTAATACTTTAAATATTGGTTAGCAGCGACCCGAACATTACCTGGATATCTGTAAGAGAAAGAAAAACTGTTGCATTAGCTCGAAAGCTAAGTAAGCCCAGTCTGTCATGGCAATTCCCCTTGTGGTTGCAAACAGAAAATAATCAGTAACTGACAAGAAACTCATCTTTAAATTTAAGTGTAACAAAATATCTTTCAGTTACAATTATGGTAACATAAACTAATCAAACAGTTAACTACTGCACTTAATAAGATTATATTCTATTTTTAAAAAGTTTTAAATTTTTCATAATTTTTGGGGTTTGTAACACATCAAGGGGCAATCTGTTAACGCAAAAAATTGCTCACCCAGCTCTACATTGTCAAAACCACATATATACATAATTTTACTACCATGTTTCCCTTACTTTTTACCTTCACAACTATGGTTTACCTTCATTCTCTCTCAAAAATCCCAAAAAACACCAAAAAGGGCCTAAAACCTCAAAAAATGGCTAAAACCCCCAAAGAGGGGCTAAAACCCCATAAAAGGGATAAAAACCCTAAATAAGGCTTAAAACCTTAAATAGGGTTCCAAAACCCTAAAATAGTGAAAAGGACAAAAAAGCTAAAAAGATATTATAAAAGTAGTGTGAAGGTTTCCATCAACAAGATTCTTATCCCTTTTTCATTATTCCATTCCATGAGTACGGTGAGAACCATTCTCAAAGTATTCACACCATTTTTCCAATCATTCCATAGACCCACCATCTCCCATCCTGTATGTTGAGGCATCCTCCGTACCAACTAGCCTGTGGAGAGGCGGTCTAGTTCCAAGGTCGAGCACGGTGGCCCATTTTTAGAAAAAGAGGGTATAATTTCCATGTTTTTTGCTTTTATTTAGCTTAGCTGTATTTTATTATTGGTTTTGTTTTACTAATATTACTGTTTTCTATAGCTCTCTTCCACGAACTCTACCCTACTGTCTCATTGACAGAAGGGAGGTGCTTTTGCACATAGCTAGGGTGAAAACCCTGCTACAATGCCAAAGTCAACCAAGGACATAGTATCCTAACTTATGACCAACATAATCATAAATATAAATCATTTCAATCAAAACCTTATATTATAACCCAGATTCCAAGAACCTTCACATCGTATGAACCATGACATGTAATGCCTAGTGTTTGTATCATGCCAAGAACCTTTGCATTGTTGGAACCATGGCATGTAACGCCAACGTTCGTAAGGCCAAGAACCATATATATTTAATACTTTTCAACCATGGTGTAAGACCTTATGCTAAACCATATAATATTACAATCAAGTTATAACCAAATATACCAAGGAACATAAACCATAAACAATCTTCATTGTTAGGTAAGGTACACCATAGTCACAAACCCCACATTTTCTTATTGTTGGGACTTTACTTTGAAACCTTTGCAACTTTACTATTATAATGGATGTACCATATTCCTTATAAAAACCCTAAGCCATAACGCTTAAAGGGGGATCACCACACACCATAGATTAGACTATGGCAAGGCCTAAGGCTATTTAATTATTACTTAACCAAGGTAATGCATAAGGGTTGGGGTCAAGACTATGGATAGTCTCCACACGCCTTAGGCTATTTAAAGCCCTCATAAAAATTAAAAGGTTAAGAACAAGTAAAATGAATAAGATTACCTGTGTGGACATGGCTGAAAGTTACGGAAGGTCATAGCCACTATCACAATTAGCAGAACCTGTCATAAACAAACAAGATACAAATATTAAAAAACTTACAGAAGTAAATCATGAGGAATATGCTAGTAAGTACATAAATAATGCATGTAATTTTTATTTATTTACGATGTTGGGTCTGTTACACAATGGTATCAGAGCACGGTTACAACACTAGGCTTGAATCGACTCAACACTTACACTGATAAAGAAACTAGGAAAATTAATGTTTACTTTAATTTTTGGTTTAAATTCTCTTATAAAACAAAAAGAGAAGGATAAGTATATTTTGCAGGAAAACATGGAAGATGCAGAGATGTCTGCAAAAGAAGAACGTCACTCAGAACTCCTTTAAATAATGAGAAGGGGAATTTAAGGGTTGGGGAAATATGGGTAGACTTAAACGAAAGTCAAGATAATAAATATGATAAATGCAGAACTATTAAAGAGCTTAGATTAGATCTAAGAAAGGTTAAAGAATATAATGAACGAATTCTAAAAGCTCAAGAAGAATTAAATGCTATTCTATTAGATAAGAAACATAACAATGAAAAGGAAAAGAATAGGGAATATGAACATGACCTACCTAAAATTGCACCTTACAAACATAAGGGAAGGAAGATGGAATTTTCCAGCCATAAACATGAAACTTCCAGTGAAGAGTCAGTTAAACATCACTCAGGAAAACAACAAGAGTCAAGTGAAAGTAGTGATGCTAACAAAAAGAAAAAGAAATACATACCCTATGAGGAAATGTCTGGGGAGTTTAAGAAGATTAAACCACCAATGTTTAATGGGGAAATTGAGAAAGCTGAAGAGGCGGAAGCTTGGTTGTCAGGAGTGAAAAATTATTTCCAAATATACAACTATTCTAATGAATTAAAATTCAAAATGCTCATCTATAATCTGACTAGAAAGGAATATATATGGTGGAAGGAGATAAATAAGTTCAAGGAAATAAAAGAAATATATGTAACTTGGAAAACATTTAAAAATATTTCTAAAATAAAATACTTATCAGAACAATACTATGAAGAGAAGGCCAAAGAATTTTATGAGTTTAGGCTAGGAGCCATGACTATGAAAGAACTTTGCAATAATTTTATGAGCCTACTTCATTACGTACCTTACATAATTGATTAAAAACCTAAAATACAACATTTTCTCAGTTGTTTTCCTATCATGTTCAAAGAACGGATTATGTATGATAATCCAAAGATGCTAGAGGAAGTGATGAGAAAGGAAAAATTATGTTACGACCAAAACAAAAATAAAGGGAAAATGTACCAACTTGGAATAATAAAAGGAAAAATAATTTTGATCCAATAAAGAAACAGGATAAATTCTACAAAAACAGAGGGAATAACTATGGGGGTGTTAGGGTAATAACTACAAATGTTTTACACCACATAATTGTGCAGTAAAAGAACCTCCTACTTTTTTTAACAAGACCCTAGCACAAAAAGAACCCTTAAAATTTTTGGGAGTGTGGTGGGCTACATTAATTTAAAGACTACCCACTAAGAACAAAGAGTTTTAATGTTCACTCCATCCATGAAGTAGTTACAGTTGGAGACATGGAAAGGAGCATGCTCAGAATTTGGGCTACATTTGAAAACCAACAATCAGATCATCAAACTTCCATGGTTGAAATCGAAGGTATGATAAAAATTCAACCTATTTCCATTTTAATTGATCCAGGTGCAATTCTGAGTTATATATCACCTAGAATAGTTGAATTATGTAAATTAGTAACAGAAAGTTTGATAATTTGTGGTTGGTACAATTAGCCACCAATACTAAATGTAAAGTCACTAGTCTTGTTAAGAATTTTAAATTGATGATGAATGATTTCATTATGCATGATGATTTGATATTATGCCTTTAGGTTACTATTATCTGTTAATAGGAATGGATTGGCTAGAAAAACACAAATTAATGTTAAACTATTTCGATAAAACCTTTACATGTACAGACGATAATGGAAACAATGTAAAAGTAAAAGGGATTTCTAGGAAGGTTACAATCATTGAAATATCTGCATTACAAATGAAAAGATCAGTAAGAAAAGGATGTAAAGTGTTTGTTTTATATTTAATGAATGATAAATAAAATGAAAATAAACTTAAACTATAAGACATACCAGTCTTGAAGGAGTTTGAAGACATCTTTCCAGAAGAAGTCTTTGGACTTCCTCCGAAAAGAGACATTGACTTCACGATCGATCTAATACCCGAAGCAGTAACAACATCAAAAGCTCCTAACCAAATGAACATAATAGAATTTACAGAGCTCAAATATCAACTACAAGAATTGATTGATAAAAATTATATTCGACCTAGTGTCTATCATTGGGGAGCACTAGTTTTATTTGTGAAAAAGAAATACAAGACCTTAAGGTTGTGCATAGACTACCAACAGTTAAATAAAATGATGATTAAGAACCAATACCTGCTACCCCAAATAGATGATCTATTCGATCAATTCTGTAGATAAACTATATTTTCAAAGATATACTTAAGGTCTGGTTATGATCAAGTACAAATAAAAGATGAGGATATCTTTAAAACTACATTCAAGACCCTCTATGGTCACTATGAGTTTGTCGTAATTCCTTTTGGGTTGAAAAATGCACCTGCTACATTCATGTGTTTAATGAAAATCATCTTAAGTAAATACCTGGATAATATTTTGGTTGTCTTCATCAACGAAATACTAATCTACTCAAAGAACAAACAAGAACATAAGGAACATTTAAAGATAATTCTACAATCATTAAGAGAACAACAGCTATACGTGAAGTTCAGTAAATGTGATTTCTTTAAAGATATGATTCAATACCTCGGACATGTAGTTTCCAAGTATGGAATCTCTATCGACCCCAAAAAATAAAGGCCATCACTGAATGGCAGGTTCCTAACAATGTAACCGACATCGGATCATTTATGGGGATTACAAGACAGTACTAAAAGTTCATCGAAGGTTTTTCTAATATTTCATACCCCATAAAATCATTACAAAACAAAGGTAAAAAGTTTGAATGGACTGGGAAATGCATGGAAATATTTAATAAACTAAAACATCTACTAACTACCGCCCTGATCCTAGACATTGTTGATCCGTTCAAGGACGTCATTGTATGTACCGATGCTTGCAAGGAAGGGTTAGGCGGGGTTTTAATACATGAAAATTATGTTGTGGCATATGAGTCTAGGAAACTAAAAGAACATGAAAATAATTATTCTACGTTCGATTTAGAACTTTTTTCCATAATTCATGCCTTAAAAATGTGGCAACATTACCTAATTGGGAGGAAATTAATGCTTATGTCAAATAACATAAGTCTTAAATATTTATTTGATCAGAAAAATTTAAATGCGAGAAAGGAAAGATGGATTTCCTTCCTAAGTGAATATGATTTTGAAATCAAACACATAAAATTAAAGGGAAACAAAGTGGTAGATGCTTTAACTATTCATGCAAATTTAATGTTTGCAAACAACAACTATGAATCTGATCTCGAAAATCAGATCCTAAGCGCTGAAAATTATGATAGGGAATATAAAATTTTAAAAGAAAGGACCACTAATAATGAACAAAATAAAGTAAAAACAAATTTCATCCTATATAAGCAAAGACCATTGCTACATAAAAATAGGTTGTACATACTAAACATAGAAGAAATCAAACTTACAGTCATGAATGAGCTACATAAAAAACCATATTCAGGGCATCTTGGATACCAAAACATGATCACCATGATCAGAAAATATTTAGTTTGGCCAAACATGAAGAAAGAAGTGGCATAATACTTAGCTCGTTGTCGTGAATGTCTACAAGTTAAAGAAGAACATCAACATCCAACAAGATTTTTGCATCTAGAACCCATTCCGAAATGGAAGTGGGAAACAATTAGTATAGATTTTATAACAGACCTACCGAATAATTTCCGACAGCATGATTCAATCATGGTTGTAGGTGATAAATTAATTAAATTTTCTCATTTTATTCCTATTAAATCTAACTATAAATTTTTCAACATTGCAGATATTTTCATGAAGGAAATATTCAGGTTACATGGTGTACCAAAAGTAATAGTCTCAAATAGAGACGCAAAATTTACAGGTAACTTCTGGAAGGATTTGTTTAAAGGTTTAGGAACACAGTTGAATTCCAGTACTGAATATCATTCATAAATGGATGGGAATACTGAAAGGGTAAACCAATTCCTAGATGACATGCTAAGGATGTATGTCATGGACAAACCAGGTAAGTGGGAAGACTACCTACACTTAGTAGAATTTGATTACAATAATAATTTTCAAGTTTCTGTAGGTATGAGTCCTTTTGAAAAATTATATGGATGCAAGTGTAATACTTAAATTTCATGGAGGAGTCTAGTTGAGAGGTTAATTTTAGGACTTGATTTATTAAAATATATGAAGCTAACCATGAAACAAGTACAAAAAAACTTGAAGGCTTACCAAGACAGGAAGAAACGTTATGCTGATTTAAAAATAACTCCTAGAGAGTTGCAGATGGGTGAACATGTGTATATAAAGGTAAAGCCTAAGAAAAGCTCCTTGAGATTGGGAAAGTATTCAAAGTTGGCACCCAGGTATTGCGGACCATTTGCAAATTTGGCTAAAGTAGGGTCGGTTGTGTACAGTTATCCCTTCTACCCAATATTAAAGTGCATAATGTGTTTCATGTTTCTACTTTAAAAATATATGTTCATGATGTTTCTAATGCGATTTATTGGAATGTGATCCAGGTAGAACCCGAAGGAGGGTTCCAGGTGGGAATAGATCACATTCTCGACAGGAGAGAACTTTTACTCTGGAATTGTACCATCAGACAAGTCAAGGTACAATGGAAGCACCTTAGTCTGGAAGAATCTACTTGGTAATTAGAAAGTAATATGCGGGAGGCATATCCAGTGTTATTCCAAGATTATGAAATGGAATAATGAAGAAGAAAGATTATAACACCGAGGACGGTGTTATACTTTAAGGGGAGGTGTATGTAATGCACCAAAAATTAATAGTTTATTATTAATTCTTCTGAAAAATACTTTAACTACTATTTTTATTATTTTATTATTTTTGGAAAAAAGTAAAAAATAAAACATTTTGTAATAAATCATTTTTATTTAATAAAATATGTTGAAGGGGGGGAAAAGTGGATATAGTTGTTAAAGAGTGTTTGTTGACCCACAAGAGGAAAATACAAGTGGTTGAAGCAACTGAGCGAGAAATAAATATGCAGGAGGCATCATCCCCAAAAATCAGGTCACAAATCCTAGTTGAGTGGTAAAGAGCATGAGGCTCATAAATGACCAATTCCTAGGAAAAATACTATATATTAGTATGTCCATGAGCCAAAGGAGGCTAGAATTGGATGGGGATTGAATCTAAGAATGCAAGAGATGGAACATTGAAGGATTTTTCTCTTGTAGTTCAACGAATAGGTTCGGGGGTTTTGGAGCAAGTAACTTGGCTGCTTTGGGAGTTGGTTGGGAAGAACAACTTATCCACTTTTGTTTTTCCCAACATTGGTGCCAGGTTCATAATCTATGTTTTAAAATGATTGAAGAATTTTTTTATTCTAGATCTGAAGAGGTCAATGTAGGACCTAGTATGTATCAATTAGTTTAATGATGATATGATTAAATGTTTAGTATTAGCTAGTAAATTTTATTATTAGACGTCTCTACTTAAATTAAGAATTCTGGTTTTACTTGAAAATAGAATTATGCACATAAATGGATATGTATCGTCTATTTCCAATTTCTTCCTATACAATCGATTTAGTAATGCATCGTTGCACTCCTTATTTATACCAATTTATTAGTTTGTAATTTAAAAATTTATAATAGGTAGGATCCCTAATCATGTTAGTATTAGTCTATTTACTTCAAATCTAAACAAAGTAAGAAGTACACACACACACACACACACACACACACACACACACACACACACCCTATCTTTCAAATCTTTAAAATATAAAGATTACATATATTTATAGACAATTAGATTATCACCATATATATGTTTACTTTAGAATTCATACATAAGAAACTATTAAGGTAAGGAATAGATCAGTTACAAACAATCCTTACAGAGTAACCCTACTTAATTAGTACAATACGAGAAATATAAACAATCTTACATAGATATTTACTTCCATTTCGGATCAAGGATTTGTAAATATTTTAAAGAACTATATAGACCACATACCCATAGTAATCAAACAATGATTAAATGAATAATTCAAAACCATTATTAGGAATCTAAGAAAACAACACAAGCAGATAAAGAATTCGAAAACATACATCATCTACGATTTAGATCACCTAAATCGTAGATCTATAGTATTAAAATATGAAAGCAAATTATCTAAGTCTATAAGGATACATGCGATCATAGAAAAATGAATATTCTATCAATATTTTCCTCTAATCAGATCAAAATCAAATCCAATAATTCTGTTAAAACAATATTTCTAGATTCCGCATAAACGACCATATATGGATCGAAGATCCTAAGATAAAGTTATACTATCCACAAGGTAAAATAAATGCAAATAAAAATCAAATAAAATCTATTTACATTTCCGACTTATACGCTAGTTGTTACAACTGCGTTCGTTTTACATCAAACCCTAGTCACAAACCAAGTTTTCATTTTCCCCAAGGATCGACGTTAAATCCATCATTTATGGAAGTTGAGCCTTGCTTCAAATCAAAGCCTATCTACTGTACAAGAAATCGTAAACCCTACGGGTTGCTTATAATTTCAATAACACAAAGTTAATATAGGGCCGTAAGTCCGTATCAGGGCCACCACTATCTACAAACACTTCCATCATTCTCACCAAACGTATGCAGCAGTATAACATCACACTAACTAATGTATTCATGGCCGTAATACCATCATGGAATCCATTTATTTAAAGTAAACCATATACAAAGTTAACATAAAACAAAAACGAGTGCTGGAATCACACATCTCGAAGGTCGGGCACCATTGATTAATCAAAACATATATTAAGAAGTGGTTGTAAGACCATCTCTAATGGCTTCCATGCTTTTAAAATACCAGCGTTAAATTAATAAGAGAATGGTAGTAAGGCCATTCAAATGGAATCCAAACTATGTCTAAAAAAAACTTACAGAACTCTAATTCACAGTGTCATAGCAATGGTTGCAAAGCTAGTGCAAGGAAAACCCAAAAAGGGTTTTAAAAAATGAAAGTAATCAAAATCAAAGACTTATCTTAACAAATGATGGTGGCTACCATTCAAAACCTCATGGCTCGTACCCAATGTGACCTCCAACCACAATATGGTTTGGTCAGTATGTTTCTCTAAAACCTCAAACAACGAAAACCATATTTTAACTCAGGGATGAGCCAAGATTACCTGCTCATTTGGAAACATAGGCCTGGGAGCAGGTGACCCTATCACTTCCCTCTCCAACACCTTTAACCTGTACATTTTCTATTATAGTAAGAAACAATTAACAATTTTGAATTAAATCAAATGTAGGAAATACGTGGAACAAAACCTTACCTTGGCAATTTTGTAGATAGGTCTAGGGGTCAGCTTCTTTAGAGCACCCTTATCCCTCCTTTACCTGCAAACAAAAATGAAGAAACTCAGTTTTTGCTACTACTAAATCTTTACAAAAATGCAGCAGTTAATATTTAATTAAAATCCCTTACCTGTTATTAGACAGTTTTGAAAGGAGAATTCGTGGAAACAACACCTTGTTAGCACTCACATAAACCTGGAAGAAATACCAAATAACCCATACATTTCCACAGTAAACAGGGATAATTTTAGGGGTGAATTTTAGCCCAGTGGGTTATTTTTTCATGTTTTTTTCCCAGAAACGATTCACCATTTTTCATTTTTTGAAACCCTGTTTCACCCAATTTTGATGGGGTAAACATTTTTCACCCTAAAAATTGCCAAATTATTATATAAACAATATAAAATCCTTGGAAATTAATTTTTTTTTTGAAAAATATCGCCAATCATTTTATAGTTGGTGTTTTAAGAATTTGTAATATTCGCTAACATTTATACACTTTTAAATAATTATGGTTCCTTAAAATCATCCCTAACAGTAAATAGAGCAGATCTCTTCAGCTCTTTCTCACCACACACAGAAAGTTCAAACAAGTTGTACACTTCCATTACAAATAGAATAGAGCTCGGCTTTTCCTTCCCACACCAAACCTATCAGCAAAAATGATGCTTTGGAAAAGTTTCCAAGAACTTTAAACCACGGTGAAAACCATAGCTTCAATATAAATAGATGGACGGTGGAAATGTAGGTAAGTATCACCATGGGAGGTCTGGATCCACTGTCAACTCGCATCCAGGTCACACTTTAAATTCCAAAGTCAACCAAGGACAAAGTATCATAACTCGTGACCATCATAATCACAAATAGAAATCATTGCAATCAAAACCTTATATTATAACACGAATTCTAAGAACCTTTGCATCGTATGAACCATTGCATGTAATTCCTAGTGTTTGTATCATTCAAAGAACCTTCACATCATTGGAACCATGGCATGTAATGCCAACATTTGTAAGGACAAGAACCATATACCTTTAATACTTTGCAACCATGGCGTAAAACCTTATGTCAAACCATATAATATTGCAATAGGTATAACCAAATATGCCAAGGAAGACCATAAACCATCGTGATCATAGGGTAATGAACACCATAGTCACAAATCACACAATTTATTTTTCCTAGGACTTTATTTTAAAACCTTTGCAACTTTATTATTATAATGGATGTACCGTATGCTTTACAAAAACCCTAAGCCATTACGCTTAAAGGGGGATCACCACACACCATAGCTTAGACTCTGGCAAGGCCTAAGGCCTTTTAATGTTACTTAACCAATGTAATACATAAGGGTTGGGGTCAAGACTATGGATATTCTCCCCATGCCTTAGGCTAGTTAAAGCCCTCATAAAAAGTAAACAATTAGGAACAAGTAAAACGAAGAACATCACCTGCATGGACATGGATTAAGGTTTCAGAAGGAGTTAGACACTGTCACAAGGAACAAAACTTGTCATAAACAAACAGGATATAAATCTTAAAAAACTTACAGAAGTAAATCATGAGGAATCTGCTAATAAGTACAGAAATAATGCACGCCATTTTTTTATATTTACAATTTTTTGGTGTGTTACAAAGTAAATAACCTTTAAGTTCCCTATCCAAAAATTCCCTATTTATGTGCACGAAAATAGGATCATGTCCTAACATACCACAAAGATCGAACTTTCATGTTCTAGGTTCATAAAAATTAAATGAGAGAAGCATTTACTTTTATCTAAAGTCATAAATATATTTTAGTAAAGAAAAAGAGGAGTAGAGATTAAAAAATAGTTATTGAAAAGATTGGCATTTTCCCAAATCAACTCATACCAAAGTATTATTGAGAAAAGATTCTCTCCAAAATCATTTTATGAATCTTGCGCACAATTTTTTCATAGTAAACTCGAAATTGATAAATGTTTTTTTTTTAACAGAAACTATAAAGGGGTTTGTATAAAAACAGGTTGTGCACAGCCATTCATTACAGACATGAGATAATAGAGTATATGCGCATAGCCAGAGTGCTGCACATTGAGCCTATCCAGGGTGTTTCCCAAAAAACATCGCTTAGAGTTTGATCAAAACATCTAGTGCCTCGGGTTGTATAAACCCTTACAAACCGATTACAAACAAAAAGACAAAAAAACATTCAGTCATTACTAATAGGAAATAGATTAAGGGTTGCCTCTGGTGTTTCGCGGCTGCACTACAGATTCCTCTTCCATCGGTTGCACAGCATCAGCAGTGGCTCCAAATTTGCTGCTTTGGTTCATGGCTATGAAGCGCTGGAGGTGCTCTTGTATCCTGTCGATTTTCCCCATCAATTCACGAAGGTTTCTTTTGTTGTCGTCAATGCGGGAATCATGATTACTAATCTGAAGCAACGTGTAATTCATGGTGTCCCCCAAACTTTTCACCTCACGAGCCATCTCCCTATTATCCACGACACTTATGGAAAGCAGTTCATACATTCTCCTTAGGTTTTTTTTAATGTCCAAAATCCCTGCATTCTCGCCAACCTGAGCCATTTTGCTTTCCTCTATCAAGATGGTTATTCGGGTGAATTGATTATGAATAGCTTGGACAGGGCTGACAAGGGCTGAGAGATTCCTAAGGCAAAATATGAGCACGTGAAGTTCCTGATACAAGGAGAAATCGTCTTGTTACCCACAAGCCAGAGTGCCCACTGCACCAGCTTGCCACCCCGTGCAACTGCAACCAATGACCAATCTTTTCCCCCAATTACCAGACAATGAGAGAGAGCCTGAGCTGAGAGTGACAGTCTGCAAGATGGAGAGGGAACTGCACGAACAGGAGGAAAAGGCTGCAAGAGAAAGCATTTCCTTCACCACAGAGCAAGTGAGAGGAAGAGCCTGCCACGGGAGGCCTTGCAGCCTTCCTTCTCTAATGCCTAAGAAAATCTTCAAAAGAGTTCGCAAAGCTTCGAATAAACCAGGACCGAGGATTGCAATGGAATGGGAAAATAACTCACTGCTAATAGACGCCATAGAGATGATCGTGAGGCAACCCTGAGCGTGTGAGGATAAGATGGCATTATTCCTTGATCGAATGTCTATTAATGCCGCATCGATTGAGGGAGGGAGGAAACAGAAAAGGGGCCACGCGGCGATGAAAGGAGAGAGGGGAGGACTGCACATTAAATGGGAGAAGCCATCGATTACCCTCTCAAAGAGGAGGCCAATTTCCAGATGACAGAGGGGGATGGACGTGAAGGGGATAAGGCACCGAAGAAACATAGGAATGGGGGGGACAAAGTGGCCAATGAAACAAAGGAGAGGGGGATAGATCCAAAGGATAACCCTTGAACTATGGTCTTTCATAGGGCTAGACCATCTGCTTTGATCGATCATAGAGTAATTCCCGATTATATGATGAGGTTGATGATGAATGGAAGTCTGACATCTCATTATGGAACAAATTTGAGGGTGGGAGGGTTCCCATTTTGTCTGAATTGTCCTTGCGGGAGAGAGGCCCCCAAATTGGCCATTGTGTCCGTTGCAGTGTTGTTTGAACGGAGAATGTGATGTGGTTCATAGGAATTGAGCAAAAGAGGCTTTGCTTTATTAAACAGGCGTCGACAATTGACAGCTCCCGAGGGGTATCCATTGATCAGTTTAGAGATGACGTGCTTAGAATCGCCGAAGATCAGGACCTTTTGGTAGTTTTTATCCTAAAGGAGTTGCAGGCCCTGAAGGAGAGCCAGCCATTCTGCTTCATTGTTAGATCTGGTCCCTAGTCCCCATGCGAAGTTTTGTTCTATTTGTCCTCCTGGATCCAGAAGGATCCCTCCCGCACCTGCCACCCCTAATTGATAAATGTTAAAAGTGTTAACTGAAGTTATTTCCCAGTTTTACCATGAATTTATAAAGAGATATTGGTTTTAACTTTTAAATAAAAATAATAGTATGAGTTATTGACTAGTTTTACCTTGAATTTATAAAAGGATCTTGGTTTTAACTTTTAAATAAAAATAATAGTATAAGTTATTTCCCAGTTTCACCTTGTATTTGAAATAGGATCTCAACTTGGATGTTGGGATCTTGGACCTGAGGAATGGCCTCACTAGTTTTGTTTGGTTTGGGTAGATCAAGCTATGGTCCTAGAGTTCAACTGAGTAACCCTCAGTTTAGTGGGAATTTTCTGGTGGTTTTTAGCCCTAAATCCAGAGCTAGATCTTCCCTCCATGCTCTTTGTTTGAATGTTAGGTTTTTTCGATGGGATCAGAATGATTCCTCAATTTCAGTCGACTGATCCTAATGATTTTTATTTTCCTGTCACATCAGGTTTGATGATGGGTCAGTGTCACCCGACGCCTTATGACACATTGAACAGATGTGTCATCACAAAGCCCGGACTTAGGTGAGATGATGTATATTATGAAAGCCCTATGTTTCATTTTCAACCCATGATTTTCAATTGATGATCAGGTAAGGAAAATAGAGGCAAACCCATCCAATGTTCCTCGTCCAATTAGATTTGAGAAGCTGCAGAAAGGGAAATCATTGTGTGTTCTAGGTAGAGACATAACCATGGATCTGGTTCCAACTATTTCCATGTGTTTGCTAGTGGGAAAATGGATTTTGTAAAGTTTACCAGAGCCAACTTCTGGATTGGATCTGTGACCAATGGAAACTATACATGTAGCTGGAAAAAAATACTAGCTACATGAAGATGCATCTCCCTTCCATCTATAGGATGAAAGGGTAGAGTCAAATGGATGAAGAAACGAGCTGCAACAAACTGTTAGAAAACAAAAAAAATATTAAACATCTACAATCTACAATCTACAAACTGAAAGAACAAACATGAAATAGTATACCTTCCTCTCTAGTTTGAAAGGGGGCCACCATGCTCGAACTCAGAAAATACCTCTCCACAGGCTAGGATTGGGTGGATTTTTGACTCAACACACCAAGGGAATGAGAAAATGGAGGAAAATGGGGTTGAGAAGATGCATATTTTGAGAGTGAAGGTCTCTCAAGGTACTCATGCGGGCATAATAACGACAAGAAGCAGGAATCATGTGTGTGATGGGGACCCCCACCCCTCTATTTATAGTTTTTCTTAAATTTTAGGATTTTTAGCCCCTAGTTAGGGTTTTGGGCCCTACCTAGGGTTTTAATCCCTTTTCGCTTATTTCTTAGCTCCTTTTGGGGTTTGTAATCCCTTTTAGGGTTTTTAGCCCCTTTGTGAGCCTTTTAGCTCCCTTGTGAGCCTTTTATCTCCTTTATGAGTTATTTTGGCTCTTTTGTGGGTTTTTTAAGCCCTTTTTAATTATTTTTAAGCTTTTGAGAGAAAAACATAGGCTAAACAGGGTGTGGGGGTAGGATGAGTTAGGAAATGGATTTCTTTGTATGGTATAGGCTGTATAATAAATTGTTTGGGTTAACAAATTACCCCCTGATGTGTGAGGGTAGGAGATCATCGTATGGCCGATGAACATCATTGGATCTTAGAGATTGTGGAGAGACCTCTGAAGAAGTGGTGGTTCCTCGTTTGGTACATGGTAGATTTTGGTTTTGTATTAATGTTGGTTCCCATCAATGGGTGAGATACAAGAATATGCGACATGCATATGGACAAGGCGGGCATACTCATGCTCATAACAATGTCAAAAGAATAATGTGATCAAGGCTCTCAAACACAAGAATTGATCATGTACAAATGTTGTTACATAATGGTTTCCTTAATGAGAGGCTCAATACAATAGTGATATGAAGAACTGATACATCGGAACCATGGAATTCTCAAGGATTCAAATTTCTTCACAACTGATGATCTGCTAGATCTAGAAGTTTGACATCACTGTAAGGACTCACTAATGGAGAGTTAGAGTCTCTGAGGTACAATATGCTGCATCAATCATGATTCTATATAGAAGCACTACTCTAGGGCTTCTATCCACTGTCTCCAATGCAACCTTAAAATCGCAAGAGACATGAACATGTCTAGGTCCCTTAATAGACTCACCAATGTGCTAGAGTCAGGTGACAACCGAGTTCTTAGAGCAAATATTGCACACACCAATACCCTATACGAATCTCAATGGTGTGATGATGTAGATGAAGTCAAGCATGTGAGACACAACCATTTCGATAGGCACTAAGGAATCGTCTCAAGTGGTATAAGGAACTCATCAATGGGGTTAATGAAACCAGGATACAGGGACATCTGGGTCTATCCTTTGGAATAGATGTGTTGTCATCGACAGAGGGAGACCTACAACTGACCAAGGAAATGATGTTTCCTTGGCCATAAGAGTCAGGGTAACAGCCAAAGGTGTGCGACAATCTTGGGACCGACTCATTGAGTGGGGAAATAAGGGAAAGGAATCACGGGGGACTCAAACTTCATTTTTTCGGAGTACGACGACAAGACTAACCTGGCAGCAAATGAAACTAACTCAAGGGAGAGGGACCATAACTATTATACTAGGAATGTAACTGCAGATGGGAAATACTTAGGGTGGGGTAGAGAATATGTTTGATATTCATGGGATCCAAGGAAGGCTCATCGCAGAATACTCTAAACAAAGCCAACCCAAAAAGGGGAATGTTTCCAAACTCTAACACATGTGGTGGAACCTAGAGACACTGTTTTGGCATGATCTCGTGGATTTTTAGAGATCTTGATAAAGTAAATGCTCGATGGTGTTTTCAATTTTAGAGAGTCTAAAACCATAAAGAAGACTCCAATGGGGTCTCTTTTTCGTTGATAGTATCCTGTGCCTAAAAAAAGGATAAAAATGTACATAGGAGAGCTCACCCATGCTTTTTAGGGGATGGGAGACTTCTTTACCATTGGTAGTCTAATTAGGATAAAAAAGGTTAAACCTGTACTCACTAGATGGTCATTTAAATACTTCAAACGAGCATGAACAAAGCCAAGTTTTCTTGGTGATCTTTTCTTGATGAGAAGGATGGAAAAGAGATTAAATACAACCCATGGTGAGTTTTTTTGTAGAGTTTGGTCCCAATGCCCAAGAAAGCATACAAGTATGCAAAGGGAAACGTTCCTGGCTTGAGTGTGTTGAGGTGTTCCTTTTCATATGGTAGTCAATAAAGTCCACAAAAGGAGATAAACGAGACTAAGTAGATTCCCTTTCCCATACTTTGACGAGGGAGAAAGGAATCAAATGCGCTTGATGATGTTTTCATTCATTTAGGAGTCAGAAAATAGCTTAACAGAAACTCCATTATGGTCAACCAAGACAAGGGGTTCTCATGGTGCCCCATGGCGCAATGGTGAAAGGTGGTCAAATGTGACCAACCATGCAAATTGGTTATGGATGCACCATCTATCTTCACGGTTTAACTGAGCCTCAAACTTATGGGTGTGCAAGTATAGGAGAATTCCCCCATACCAAGGGTCTTCTGTGGAGATGACGAATAAGAATTCATTGGGAAGGTCAACCTTGAGTGGTGGTGGTGTGGACAATGAGGGAAGGTCTGTCATTAGCACAGCTAGTGCTAGTGCCTTGGTGCTTTTTGGGGAAATAAACTCCAAGTCAAATTCCTGGAGAATGAATACCCACTTGGCTGCATGGACTTGTAGATGGTGAAGTCTCAATAGGTACCGCATTGGATTGGAATCGGCCACTACTCGGGTATGGTTTGCGAGAATGTAGTGGCGCAGTTTCTGGACCGAGAATACAATGACGAGGGCCATTTTATCCTCAGGTGAATATCATAGAGGGGGACCTACCAGTTTCTGGATAACGTAATAAATCATGCGCTCTTAGTGAGCACCGTCTTCCTAGACCAAAACTCCAGCAATGGAATTTTCTGAGGTCGATACATAAAGGATGAAGTCTCGGTTGAAGTTGGGTGTAGAAAGTAATGGTGCAGAAGCTAGATCTTGTTTGAGTGTGTCGAACGATTCTCACACCTACTGATCCAAAATGAATGGAATGTTTGAATGAATCAGATGCAAGAAACTGTGGGATTTAGTCACGTATTTTGGTACAAAGAGGCGTAGGAAATTGCCCTTGCCTTGGAGACTCTACAATTGGCACAAATTTCGTGGTGAAGAAAGATCAAGAATAGCTTGAACTTTAAGAGGGCCAACTGTTATCCCTTGCTGGGACATAATGAACACAAACAGATGGCCCACTAGGACAAAAAAATGCACTTGAGGGGGTTCAAGCAAATTTTCTACTTGAGGCAGTGCAGAAAGACATGTCGCAAGTCGTCTATGTGTTGAGCTTGTTTTCGCAACCGAGCAATGAGGTCATCAAGATAAACCAATATAATGTGCACCGGGTCATGGAAGATATACGTCATGGTGTGCTAGAAGGTGGCTCTAGCACTCTTTATCCCAAAGGGAATCACTCGATAGGCGAATGTGCCCAAAGGGGTTGTGAACGCGGTCTTGTAACGGTCTTCCTTCTGGATCTGAATTTGATTGTATCTAAAAAAACCATCCATGAAGGAAAATACCTCATGTCCAACACATTTTTCAATGATCTGGTTAATGAATGCGGTTGGGAAGTTGTCTTTTGGGAAATCCAAATTCAAATCGTGAAAGTCCGTACAGACGTAGATCGTACCCTATTTTTTGTTCACGGGAACAGGGTTGGAAACCCAAGTGGTGTATGTGATGGGATAGATAAAACCGGTTATGCATAGTTTCTCGATTTCTGCTTTGACCAAAACAACTTTGGAAGGATGGATGGGACATTTCTTTTGACGAACGAGTGCCATGTTAGGCCAGGTATCGATATGGTGTTCAACAATGGATGGGTCCAACCCCGACATCTCAGTCTAAGACCAAAAAATATGTCGCAAAACTCTTGAAAAAGTGCTTTGTAGGCAGCGAATTCTTTAGAGGAGCAGGATGCCCCCAACGTGATCTCCTTAATGATATCCAGATGGGTTGAGATGTTGACCTTGATGGTAGGTGATATATTGTCCATGTTTCCCTCTTTAAAAGCATCTGGTGTTAGAATGGGGTCTTTAAACCAGTCAACTTTCCCTTGTATGAAATCCTTGGTATCAACTAAAAACTGATCAGATGATGACACAGGTTCTTTAGGAATGAAGAACGAGTGGTGGTGCATGTCATCCCAAGGGTATTTTTGGAGTAGTTAAGGCTTCAAGTTCTCCTCATCATTGCAGAAGAAACAATGGGACAAATCTGAGGGATCGTCAATGGTTGTGGAGATAGGAGGGTCCATGGAGCTGGACATCATGTAAATAGTTTTGGTATCTGAGGAAGGAGACGAAGGGTGGATTTCCTCAATAACAATGATCTCATATTCAAGGGAATATTTTCAAAGGTTACTCAAGGAAGTTCGAAACTCAGCCAAGTCTTGGCAGTGGTGAAAATAATGTCCATATAATTTGAAAATGGTGCATGCATTTTTTGTCCTCAAAGACTTGTTTTTTGTTCTTGACCCACTCGGGAGGATAACCACCAGAATTTTTTTCATTCTATCCATGGAATCTAAGTGTGTGAGGAGGATGGGAATCTCATGACAGTTTTGGGTTATGTGGCCCTATACATTACACACAGCACATGGTGGAGTATGTCAGGCTTCGGTTGCCCTTTTAGCGTTTTCCCCCCTAGTCCTATTTGGTTGAGGCGAGATTGGTGCAGGTGTAGAGGGTGGTTTTTGTGGGCCAGGAGGGGGGCACGTCTCGAACACAACAAGTTGAATGGGATTCAACATGACTTGAGGCATTGGAGGTTGAGCAGGTGGTTCTAGGTACCACACAAGGATTCCCAATGTGAAATTGGGTAAGTTCAAAGTAGCCATCACTGGCTTACTCACAATCCTAAGTTGGGGAAAAGGAAGTGAATTGTATGGACTAGGAGAGAGCCCCAATAATTCCCTGGTGGTTTCATTTATGGTTGTGTCTATGGATGGGGTTGCAGCTGTGGATGGGGTTGCGACTGCGAATGGATTTGTGGCTGCAGTTTGGGTTTGGGTGCAATGGTGTTGGATTATAGCATGCATAAATCCGCAATCTCTCTTAGTGCCGGTGGAGGTGGTACCAAGTGGAAGGAAGCAATCATGGAAGTGTCTACGAACATCCTGGGGCCTACTACCAGCAATGAGGGGGTAGCCACGCTGTCAAAGGAAGTATCAACAGTAGGGATAACATTTGCTAGTGCAATTGGCCCCTGCAGATTGTGATAAGTTAGTTGGTCCACCATCACAATATTCCTGTCATGAGGGAACATCATAAGGCGGAAAACAATGGATACCATGGATCTCATGGCGTACACGTAACTCCTTCCCAAGAGAAGGTTATAATCCAACTGCGCATTGACAACTTCTATGTTGATCAACACCATTTTACTGGCTAATGATATGGGGATGTGTGGAAGGATTCCCTGAGCTTTTGTGGAGTGGCCATCATAAGCGCGTAGTGTAGTGGTGGAGGGTTGGAGGAAGGGGGATCCTAGTTTCTACCAGCCCAATGTCAACATGACACAAGTGGATGCCCCTTCATCAATAATACATCAATGCAAAACCAAATTTTGAATTGATACCAGAATCTGGAAGGCAATGGTTTATGAAATTTTGGGCTCTTTGTTGTCCAAATCAAATTTAATCAGTTTGGATTCTGAGGGATATATGGCATCGAGTGCAGCCAATAATTATTTTCGTTGTGAAAGGCATGTTTTCAGCACTTCTAGAGAGGACATGTCCATAGCTGATTGGTCCAAGTCATCAATGATGTTGTAGTTCACCGCGGCTCTAACCGTAGCATTGATGGAAATCCACCATATGGGGAATTGTGGTCCCAGGGCCGCCCCGTCAAGGGGAAGTGGGGATAAATGAAGAGGTATGGTGGTTTTGTTGGATGAGGATATCGCTAATGGTGCCCTCGGTTTCAGTAGTGGATCCATACTAATTTTGCTAAGTCTGTAAGTTGATATGTTCAGTTGTCATGACTAGAAGGTGATGAACACCTATGTTTGTAGGTGGGGGTGAGGTGGGAGCTACGGGAGAAGGTGGGGTCATAGATGCAGTTTCTACCAGTCCTTGGAGTGGTAATGGGTTCTGGAGCACCATGGGTGGAGGGATTGGTGGTGCTGGATTGGTTTGAGCTTGAACTTCTGCATTGGTACTGCGTTGAGCTTCGTTCTAAAGAACCTACTTAGCGTGGTGACCCGTGAGGGGGAATTCGTGCATATAATGAACCTAGACAACACATAGTTTGCACGACTGGTTGGTATGTAACAGATATTTTCTTCTAGGTGGGTTAGGTTGTTGGTGGTTTGGATCTTGGCTCGTTTTTTCTCCCTTCACCTTGTTGGTTATTGGTGGCAGGTTGTTTGGGGTGGTTCTACGAAGCAAAAACTTGTCCCATGGGTGCTTGCAGAGCTGGGGCGAGGGTCAAAGTGGGTGTAATAGTTGGTGCATAGTAGACCAGAGTGGATGGAGGGGATACAAATATGGTCATTAGTCCCTAATAATATTGTGCCAGCCAATTTGGTGCATGGGCGTGTTGTTGTGGTGCGGGCTATGCATAGGAGGTTGTGGCTCCAGACTGAGCCATCATCCTTGACTAGTTGAGAACTTGGTTTTGTTGTGCAATGCTTGGGGAATTACTTGGGTATGGTGGCATTATAGGAGGTTTTGCACAATAATGTGGATGTTGAGAGACAGAACCTATGATTCCATCTGCAGCATGGGATGCCCTCGATGTTGTACAGGTACCCTGACTGAGCATAGATCAAGTCAAATTGCTGATCCTTTAAGATGGCCTCTTCCTCTGATTGGGGGCATATAGAAGCGATGTCCTTGGCTATGGGTGGTAGAAAGGTCTTTAAAAACCAATCAAAGAAAATTATGTCTTCTAGCTGAATCTTGCACAAGCTCTGGTGTCGTCATCACTCTTGGATGTGGTCGGTTATGTGAATCATCATGTTTTGGAGGAAAGATAGGAGTATATCCATGCCCTCATCACAGTATATGGGGATTTTAAAATACTATAGGAACATGAAGACCAAAGAATTGAAGCCTGGCTAGGAAGCTTAAGGAAGCTCAATTTACCATTTGGTTGTAGTGGCTGTGAGGGTGCGTTCGAATAGCCTGAGTCTGATCGAATCGTCCATAATGTTGTTTGATGAGAACCATACATGAAACGCCATGATATGGTTTTGGGGTTACTCCCTTGCCTTCCCTTCAAACTTTGGAATGTCTGATGGGAGTTTAGTTGGCATGGGAGGCCAATGGGTGTTGATGTATATGTACCTTCAGAATGTATTCAGTTGTATATTTCATGTATTGTACCCCGATGTTTATTCTGTGAAGTATCTGTAATGTAATTGAGTCATGTAATTCCCTGATATTCCTATCGAGAGGTTCTATAATGTAAGCAAGTCATGCCAATTCATTGTGGGTAACCTTCCTATTGTTCAAGGGTTAAAGTCCCTGCAGTTCTGGGGACCTAGTGTTATTAGAATCTCCTAGTGAAGTCGACCCTAGTGAGTTATTCTCAAGTTAGGAATTAGTATAAATAGAGAGTGAGACTCTCTATTTATCACACACTCACTCACACTCAGTTGTAGCGCATAGATGAGAGAGAAGAAGTTACTGGGACTAGAAGAAAGAGGTTACTGCTGTCAGGAGATCATCTTACTATTTTGGGGTTTTACTTTTGGTGGTGATTCTATCTCTGAGGAAGTTGTGGGGTTTTCTCCATTTATGGTTTCCCCGAGAAAAAAAATTGTGTTCATTGTCTCTTGTGTTTGATTGTTGTACTTGTTATTCTCTTAGTTAAATATCCTAACATAATGCTAGCTTCAATGATAAAATTCTAACATGGTATCAGAGCTAACCTGAGAAGAAGACATTGTACACCTGCAGAAAATAGGGCTTCCTAATTTTTGCATCTATCTCCACATATTTTCTGCAAAAGAAGGTTGGACTGACTCTCCTCCCTAGGGCACATCTTTTTGTCGAAGCAGAATATGATTCTGATTATTTTCAGTTTTTGACCCGACACTACTGTCGAAAATTAGGGCTTTCAAAAGAAGTGGAATTTTTTAGTGAGCCTAGGCCTGGATTGATATCCTCCTCAAAATAGAATTTTAGAGATAAAAATCAAAGCATTTGGTTGGACAAAACTCCAGGAAATCCAAACCCTAATATACTCCTGAACCAACACTACAGAAATTTAGCTCCAGATTCAGATCTGACATCTTGACCTGGTAAGATCTAAATATTTTGTATTTCCATTTTAGGTTCTCAGTTAAGATGTATCATCATACCAAGCTTGATGAAAAGCTTGAGGGAGGTGATAAATTTAGATCCTAGAAGTATAGGGTCTCTTTGGTCCTGGAAGAAAATGAGTTGGACTCCTATATCAATGAGGAGGTTCCAGTTCTAGAGGGAGATGAGGCTAAGGCCTTACACAAGAAGAATTTGGTCATGGCTAAGAGGATTATTGCTGATTCAATTAAGCATCACCTCATACCACAGGTGTCCTCCTTAAAGACACCTAAATCTATGTTTGAGGCCCTGACCAAACTATCTAAAGGGAAGAACATAAATCGAAATATGACTCTCAGAAACCAATTGAAGAATGTAAAGATCCAGAATGCAGAGACCATCCAGTCTTACTTTACAAGGGTCTCTCAGATCAAGGAACAGCTAGAAGCAGTAGATGAAGAAGTGGAGAATGCAAATATTGTGATGACCACCTTGAATAGTCTCCCTAGATCATGGGACTCCTTTATTCAAGGGATCTATTCCAGAAAAAAGTTAGTCAAATTTAGTAGACTATGGGAAGAATTCTCTCAAGAAGAAGCTCGGATAGCAGCTCGAGAAGAAAAGATGGGAAGTGAATATCAAGCTCTCACAGTTCATTCCAAGAAAAGAAAAAGAAGTTCTCATCACTCCAGAGGTAAGCATTTCCATAAAACTAAAACTAGAAAAGATTTGTCTAGAAGCAGATGTTATACATGTGATGAAGTAGGACACTTTGCAAAATATTGTCCTAAAAGACAAAATAAGAAAAGGGGAAACAAGAGAAGACATCATGCTCATGCTGCAGAGGATGATGAACCTTCCACAAAGAGAATCAGACAAGAAAGTGATGATTCTTCAAGTGATGAAGAATATGTCTTGATTTCTGCTCTCACAGGGAACATCACACATGGAAGAAATGATTGTCTTATAGATAGTGGGGATTCCAAACATATGATAGGATTGAAAGAGTCCTTTGTGAAACTTTCAGAACATAAATCACCCCACAAGGTGAAAATTGGAGATGACTACCAGTATCCAATAAAATGTAGTGGGGAATCCTCCTATAAGCTAGACTCTAGAAAGTCTATGAAGATGCAAGATGTATTGTTTGTAACAGGACTAAAGAAGAAACCCCTCTCCATATCTGCATTAGATGCAAAAGGCATGAGAATTGCATTTATAGATGGCCAAGTTGTCATGTGGCCAAAGGGAAAGACTATTAATGATGCAGTAGTGATTGGGGAACAAGAGGGAGGTCTATACAAATTGAAGGGCCATCCAGAACAAGCTTTGGTCCATGACATAGTAGAGCCAAATGAACTTTGGCATAGAAGGCTTGCACATGTGCATTACAGAGCACTACCACTTGCAAGCAAAGTGGTTGAAGATCTTCCAGAAATTCAGGCAAAACATGATGGAGTCTGCAAAGGATGTGCGGAAGGAAAGAACACAAAGAAAACATTTCCAAGTAGCAAGAGCAAGGAAAAAGGAATCTTGGAAATCATTCACTCCTATGTATGTGGTTTGATGTCATCCAATTCATTAAGTGGGTATGTGTACTATGTTTCTTTCATTGATGACTTTTCTAGGACGACATGGATTTACTTCATGAAGAACAAAGCTGAAGTATTCAGCAAGTTCAAGGAATTCAAAGCCTTGATAAAAAACCACACAGAAAAGAAAATCAAGACCTTTCGATTAGATAATGGCAGAGAATTCACATCAAATGAATTCAAAGCACTATGCAAAGATTCAAGGATTAAGAGGGAGTTAACTACTCCATATAATCCACAACATAATGGGGTTGCAGAAAGGAAGAATAGAATGATCATGGAAGCTGCAAGGGCTATGATTCATGATCAAGATCTTCCCATGCATCTATGGACAGAAGCTTCCAGAACATGGGTGTATGTATAGAACTGTACTCCACACAGAGTACTCAAGAACAAGACACCTAAAGAAGTCTTTTCTAGAAAGAAACTAGAAGTCAACCATCTCAGAATATTTGGTTGTCTAGTATACATACACATTCCAAAATAAAAGAGGACAAAGTTAGATACTTCAAGAAAGAAGGGTATATTTGTGGGATACTCTAAAAGCTCAAAGGTTTACAGAATATACTTCCTAGTATACAATAAGATTGGCATCAGCAGGGATGTAACATTTGACGAAGACTCAGCTTACAACAAATCCAGAAAGAGACCTGCTAAAGAACCTGAAGAAACATAAGCACACAGAATTCATGACACAACCATGAACGAAGAATATCAAGAAGAAGATAGGGAAATAGAAGAACCTCAAAAACCTGTAGATCCACCTCAAGAGAAGAATCCTTACAAGAGGAAACCTTCTTGGGTATGAGAAGCTATCTAAGGAGGAAATATATGGGGCTCCAAAAGAGAATCACAAAGAAAGAAAAAGAACCAGGTCCTGCTTTGGTTATGTAGCCTTATTATGTGATTTCATCGATAAAGAACATTCCAATTATGAAGAAGCAACAGAAAGTAAAGAATGGAAGCATGCTATGATCGAAGAGTATCAATCGATCATGAAGAATGATGTTTGGGATGTTTTCCCAAGACCAAAAGGGAAGTCGGTTGTAACTTCCAAACGGATCTACAAGATCAAGCATGCTATAGATGGTAGCATATAAAAATGTAAGGAAAGGTTTGTGGCTCATGGCTTCTCCTAGAAAGAAGGAATAGATTATGAAGACATTTTTGCACCTGTAGCTAGATACACTTCCATCAGATCAGTACTTGCTTTGGCTACAGTGATGAAATGGAAGATACACCAAATGGATGTCAAGACTGCTTTCTTGAATGGTGTAGTGGAAGACGAGGCATATGTGGAGTAGCCACTCGATTTTGAGACACATGACAGGGATTCTCATGTGTGTAGATTGAAGAAATACCTGCACGGTTTGAAACAAGCACCTAGGACATGGTACGACAGAATTGATAGCTTTGTGTCCATTTTGGGCTTTACCAAAAGTAAAGAAGATTCCAACCTTTACTACAAGGTTGAATATGGCAACCCAGTGATACTCCTAATGTATGTAGATGATCTCTTTGTGACATGTATGGATGGGTTGATTGCTGATACGAAGGGGAAGCTTGCTACTGAGTTCAAAATGAAGGAGTTGGGTATGATGCATTATTTTCTAGGCATGGAGATATGACAGAATGCATATGGAATTTCCCTAGGGAAAGGGAAATATATGGTAGAGATCTTGAAGAGATTTTGGATGATGGACTGCAAGGCCATGCCCACACCTATGGAATAAAACTTGAAGTTGTTGAGTGATGCTTCATCAGAGTCGATTTTTTTCTACGATGTATCATTAGATGATTGGGTCCTTGATGTACCTGAAAAACACAACACCAAATATTTTCTTTGCTGTGAACACGTTGATCCAGTTCCTGACAGATCCGAGACATGTTCACTTGATTGCTGGAAAGCATATTCTAAGGTACCTGAAGGGTACAGTTGATTATGGGCTCAAATATGAGGTGAATCAGAATATTAACCTGGAAGGTTATGTTGATTCAGATTGGGTAGGCAGTGCCATCGATAGGAAGAGAAATTCAGGGTGTTGCTTCAGTATGGGATCAGGTGTGATCTCTTGGTTTAGCAGGAAGCAATCCTGTATGGCACTGAGTACAGCTGAAGCAGAGTATGTCAAAGCTTGTTCAGGTAGTTGTGAGGCAATATGGCTGAGGAAGCTATTGTCTGGTTTATTTGATCTCCAGTTGGATTCTACTTGTATATATTGCAACAACCAAAGTTGTGTGAAGTTGTTGGAGAACCTGGTGTTCCATGACAAGTCGAAGCATATCAAGATCAAGTATCACTATATCAGAGATATGGTGCAGAGAGGAGCAGCGAAGCTCTAGTATGTTGTGATGGATGAACAGATAGGTGATTTGTTGATGAAGCCATTGGCCAGAGTGAATTTTGAGTACTTCAGGGAGAAGCTTGGTGTTCTCCAGATCAATATTTCCCCCAAGGGAAAGTGATGAGTCCGTGAGCCATTCTAACATGTTGAGAGGATTGGTTCCTTCCATGGTTATATGTAAAGACTGAGCCATTCTATCATGGTGAGAGGATTGGTTCCTTCCATGTCAGATATGAGTGTTGAGCTAGGATTGGTTCCTACATGATCATATATAAGGGCTATTTCCATTCTCTGAATGAAGGTACCTAGTCAGTTACTAGGAATACTTAGTCTAGGACTGAGGTCCATTCTGATATGACTATGGGATGTAGTCCCACATGATCAGATATAAGTGTAGGGCCATTTTGATGTGATTGAGGGATATGTTCCCACTTGATAAGGTATAAGGTTTGTTTCCATTCTCTCATGGTGAGAGGATTGGTTCCTTCCATGTCAGATGTGAGTGCTGGGTTATTCTAATGTGACTGTAGGATTGGTTCCTACATGATCAGATATAAGTGTTATTTCCATTCTCTGAATGGAGGAATCTAGTCAGTTACTAGGAACCTAGTCTAGGACTAAGTGCCTTTTTGACAAGTCAAGGTTAGATGTAAGTGCTATGCCTTTCCACAGATGATAGTAATTGTGTATTGTCATGCTGGTGGATGCGAGTGTTGTTCCTTTCCACATATGATAGTAGTTGTGTACTGTCATGCTGGTAGATGTGAGTGTTGTGCCTTTCTGACAAGTCAAGGTCAAATGTGAGTGTTGTGCCTTTCTGATGAGTCAAGGTCAAATGTGATTGTTGTGCCTTTCTGACAAGTCAAGGTCATATGTGAGTGATGTGCCTTTTCACAGATGATAGTAGTTGTATACTATAATGATGGTGAATGTAAGTTTTGTACCTTTTTGACATGGTGTTGGATGTGTTCCTCTCATGATCATATGTGAGTGCTGGCCATTCTGACTTAGGGTCAGATATAAGGGCTAAAGAATACCTACAAGGAGGCTAGCACTACAACCAAAATTAAAAAGGGTTGGATCTATAGAAATTCCTGTGACGAGAAGAATCATGAAATAGCACCTGTTAGTGCCAAAAATTGTTCCCAGAATACAAGAGAACAAGCCAACACAATCTCAATAAACAAAATAAAGTAAAATAGGATTTTTCTACGGTTTTGGTTGAACAGTTTGAAGAAAAGAGGGAAAACATTCATAAGACCAAAGAAAACACTAAATCATGAGAATTTGAATTACTAACATGTATAACATATAAACCATAATCCAGTAGAATAAACACAATACTGATTTTCACCCACAGTTAGCAAGCATTTCAAGCATATAACCATTAAACAGGAAATGAATATACCAACTGAGTAATTAACACAAATTAGAAATGAAACTAGTCAATAATCAAAAGGGCATATAGTGCATATATTTCATAGTTCAGTCATCAAAAACACATAAGAGTCTTTACACTTAGCTCATAGACAAAGCCTGATAGCCTCCCCTTGTCAGCAAAAATCAAACCCTATGGTCCTCTTTCAGACTTACATTTATCTTGTTCTTTCAAAAAACTAGTTGCATAACTGAACCCTAACTACTTTTCAATTTATCTATCAAACCATTCAATATAAACTTTATCTTTATACAAAATGGAATTTCTTTTCAAACTAACTAATAACTACTCCCGTCAAAATGTATTTACAAATATTTTGCTGTTTCAGCTAAAAGATCAATTCCCTCTAATGCTTGAGCTTTCCTTATAGCCTTCAGGCAGTATGCTTCCAAGTTTGCAACTTTCTTTATTAACTCTTCATTCTGCTAAGTCAGCTCCTAGATAGTCTACCTTATTTCTGTAAACTGATTCTATGTATGTCAGGTGTCGAACTACATGCCCCAGTCTTCTTTGCCTGTATTGACCACTCCAGACAACCGCTCCTGAAAGCCATAATTTTTTCTCTGTTTCAAAATTCCTATTACCAAGCACTAATTTCTTGCCATGATCTCCACCTACTCTATGTGCATTTCAGGAAAAAACATGATTTGAAACACCTTTGTCTCAATATGGTCTTCTATCATTATTGCGTCAGCTCTACCAGAAACTGCCACGATTTTCCTTCATGATGATATTCACACCTGTCACAGTGATTAATTATTGAATGCTGTCGTGGTATGGACATCTCCCATCACTAAAAACTAATATTTCCTAGCATCAGTGATCGAAACCCCAAGACTAAATGCTGCCGCAGTGTCGGCGCTTTATACCAGAATATTGCCGTAGTGTCGGCGTCATAAACCACTAGCTTCACAATCAGCGATTAGAAGCTCTATCAACTATCTTGTTAGAGCTTTATACCGGTATGCTTCTATAGTGTCAGTGACATAAACCACTAGCTTCGTGATCGGCGATTAGAATATCTATCAACTATCATGTTGGCACTTTAAACCACTAGCTTCGTGATCGATGATAGGAAGCTCTAGCAACTATCTTGTCGACGCTTTAAATCACTATGATGTCACAGTGTTGGTGACATAAACCACTAGCTTCATGATATGCGATTGGAAGCTCTATCAATTATCTTGTCGGCGCTTTAAATCACTATGCTACCGCAGTGTCGACGACATAGAGAACTAAATCTCTGAAACATTGAATGTTGATTTTTAACTTGTACGACTTTATTGTAGTGCCTGTGTGCATTTTTTTTGGCTTGCGCTACAAGAAAATTCAAGTTAATTATTTTCAAAAATTAATTTCATCATATAGGTTTAAACTTGGTTTAGGAGTCCTAATTAAACTTTTATGTTATTTTTTAGACTTTTTAATCCATATAAGCCTTATATAAGCCCTTTGATTATGAAATCAAACCAAAACTTGTAAAAATAAATTAAAAAATCAAATAACATGAAAGATAAAGAGAAAAAAATCAAACCATCACTAACAACTAATCTTTCCTAGCATCGGCGATCGAAACCCCAAGATTAAATGCTGCCGCAATGTCGCTGCTTTATACCAGAATACTCCCACGGTGTCAGCATCATAAACCACTATCTTCGCATCGATGATCGAAAGCTCTATCAACTATCTTGTCAGAGCTTTATACGGGTATGTTGCCGCAGTGTCGACGACATAAACCACTAGCTTCGTGATCGGCGATCGAAATCTCTATCAACTATCCTGTCGGTGCTTTAAACCACTAGCTTCGCAATCGGCATTCAGAATCTCTAGAAACTATCTTGTCGACGCTTTAAATCACTATGCTGCCGCAGTGTAGGCGACATAAACCACTAGCTTCATGATCGGCAATTGGAAGCTCTATCAACTATCATGTCAGCACTTTAAATCACTATGTTGCCGCAGTGTCGGCGACATAGAGAACTAAATATCCAAAACGTTGAATGATGATTTTTAAATTGCATGACTTTCTTATAGCGCCTGTGTGCATTTGTTTTTGGCTTACGCTACAAGAAACTTCAAGTTAATGATTTTCAAAAATTAATTTCATGATATAGGTTTAAACTTGGTTTAGGAGTCCTAATTAAACTTTTATGTTATTTTTTAGACTTTTTAATCCATATAAGCCTTATATAAGCCCTTTGATTATGAAATCAAACCAAAACTTGTAAAAATAAATTAAAAAATCAAATAACATGAAAGCTAAAGGGAAGAAACTCAAACTATCCCAATCAACAAAATTTTCTAGTAATAAAGAGTAAAACCAAACTTCAAAACATAAAAAAAAGTATTAAAAATGGAAAACAAAAACATGACCTAACATCTGGCTCCTGCTGCGGAATGAAGTCCTCCCTGTGAGGCTTCAACAATCTGTAGACCAATGCCTTCTGTGTTGCTACCTGCTATTCTGCAAAACATCCATTGGGATATGGAGTCCTTATTCTGCTATTCACACACTGATATATACAATGAGATTAAAATCTCTTTCCTTCAAATACTGTAAAAGTATTTGAAGAACCTTCCAATTACTGAATTAAATTGTAATCCCATTTCCAATGTAACCAGGCAAAAATTTCATCAACCCACCAAAACTTGCTTCCAACTCCGAATATATGTATAATAAAAAATATTGGAAGTAAAGATGTAGCAACTTGTACTCACTTTCATCAAATGATGTCTCTAAGATAACAGATTTATAATTTAGTGTTGACTCTAAATAATCTGCCACTGGATCATAAAAATTTCCAAAAGTTACTTCTTCATGTTCTATGAAAAATATAGGCCGTCCAGAAGAATATTTTGTTCCATGAATATCAAGCAGGCATTGGCAATAAAAGACATCAGGATCAGCATAAATTTGCTCCAGAATTTTTTGGACAGTATTGTCAATAATGTCAACAAGCTGAACCTCCTTTTCCACAATGTCTTCAAATGGATAACTATCATACATTGGCTTCAATTTTTCAAAGATAATGGAATGAATGTATTCTTCAATCTGCTAATTAGATTGTGCCATATCACACACCTCACACATTTCTGGGTCTTTCTTTTCAATTCCATCATCATATTTATAAAAAATTGGAGCATATTCTTAATGGTTTTGAACAACAGATTTATCATAACCATGAATATAAGAAACTTTTGATATAACGTTAAAAATGTCAACATCCTGATTTTCATCAATTTTAATATCAAAACAAAAAGGACTAGAATATGATTCATCACAGAATTCTTGTCTCAAAACCCCAATCTCTTCATCATAACAAGGAGCATTCTGAGAAATTTCAAATGATGATGCTGAAGGTTCGTGCTTTTCTTCATTACAAGGCCGATTTTTAACACAACAATGATTTCCAATAGTTTGTTGAACAAGAGATTGATCTTCAACATGATTAGCATTCAAATGATTATTAAGACTGTTGAAATCATTATGAAAACTATCTCTGTTGATCTCATCACTAGAATAATATTCAACCTTACCTAAAACAACAACTTGATTATCGTAATGATCATGGAGTTCTTCCTTGACAACAGTATCTAAAAATGTTACCTCTTCATCTTCAACAAAGTCTGAAACTACAAATTCTTCATGATATGTTTTGAATCCTTGATTATACATATCATCATGATTTTTTGAATAAAAAATTGTACTATAAAAATCAGCCTGCCCACAACAATATTTAAAAAAATAAATCAGCTGAGAACACATACTTACAATGTTTTTGAAAACATGTGTGGAATTCTTTCAGTGAGGAAATGCTAGCAGCAGGAAGAGAAAAATACCATTCTCGTGCATCTTGCTTGAGTGACTACATGAACATATTCATGAGCACATCTTCATGCTGTTTATTTAGCTAAACCATATATTGATCCAATTTGATAAGATGATATGAAGGATTATCATGTTTTCTTTCTCTAAACTATGGAAGATAATCTCCCCAAACATCCATAATAGGTACTAGATTTGGAAAACTTGGAATATTAGAAAAATTGAAAGGTGCAAACCTTCGAGCCAGAATGGCTTCCATGGTCTTCGACCTCTGCATCTTGAAATAGTGGAGTCGCCAATCGATTTGTCAAGATAGATTTTGTTTTTCCTGCTTGGAAAGTGGAAAGGGTGACAATAGGTCAACTTAATAAGGGCTGCATAAAGCTGGGGATTATTATGATCTCCTAATTTTCCTAGCTTCTTTCAGAATTTTATCTGGGTCTGAGACACCCAGGTGCAATGGTGAACTAGGTCGGTTTCTTGTCACAACTCCCTTAGTAGCCACTGTGAAATACTGGTGAAAAGTAGTCTTTAATATTTGATGGTTTAAGTTCACCTCTCAAAACCAGTGAAAAAATAAGTATCCCAGGTAAAATAGGTTTTCAACTTCGTCCCCGAAAATAGCACCAAATATTTTAGTGCCAGAAATTGTTCCCAGACTACAAGAGAACAAGCCAACACAATCTCAATAAACACAATAAAGTAAAATAGGATTTTTCTAGGGTTTTGGTTGAACAGTTTGAATACAAGAGGGAAAAAATTCATAAGACCAAAGCAAACACTAAATCATGAGCATTTAAATGACTGAGATGTATAACATATAAACCATAATCCAGCAGAATAAACACAATACTGAGTTTCACCCACAGTTAGCAAGCATTTCAAGCATAAAAACATTAAATAGGAAATGAATATACCAACTGAGTAATTAACACAAATTAGAAATGAAACCAGTCAATAATCAAAAGGGAATATAGTGCATATATTTCATAGTTTAGTCATCAAAAAGACATAAGAGTCTTTACACTTAGCTCATAAACAAAGACTGATAGCCTCCCCTTGTCAGCAAAAATCGGACCCTATGGTCCTCTTTCAGACTTACATTTATCCTGTTCTTTCAAAAAAACAGTTGCATAACTGAACCCTAACTAATTTTCAAGTTATCTATCGAACTATTCAATATAAACTTTATCTTTATACAAAATTGAATTACTTTTCAAACTAACTAATAACCACTCTTGTCAAAATTTATTTACAAATATTTTGCTGCTTCAGCTAAAAGAGCAATTCCCTCTAATGCTTGAGCTTTACTTCTAGCCTTCAGGTGGTCTGCTTCCAAGTCTGCAACTTTCTTTATTAACTCTTCATTCTGCTAAGTCAACTCCTGGATATTCTGCCTTAATTTTGTAAATTGATTCTCTGTCTGTCAGGTGTCGAACTGCATGCCCCAATCTTCTTTGATTGTATTGACCACTCCAGACAACCGCTCTTGAAAGCCATAATTTTTGCTCTGTTTCAAAATTCCTATTACGAAGCACTGATTTCTCGCCACGATTTCCACCTGCTCTATGTGCATTTTAGGAAAAAATGTGATTTGAAATGCCTTTGTCTCATTATGGTCTACTATCATTATTGCATCAGCTCTGCCAGAAACCGCCACGATTTTCCTTCATGATGACATTCACACCTGTCATAGTGATTAATATTTGAATGCTGCCGTGGTATCGACATCTTCCATCACTAACAACTAATATTTCCTAGCATCAGAACTCGGAACCCCAATACTTAATGCTGCCATAGTGTCAACGCTTTATACCATAATACTATCGCAGTGTCAGCGTCATAAACCACTAGCTTCACGATTGGTGATCAAAAGCTCTATCAACAATCTCATCGAAGCTTTATACCGGTATGTTGCTGCAGTGTCGGCAGAATAAACCACTAGCTTCGCGATCGGTGATCGAAAGCTCTATCAACTATCCTGTCGATGCTTTAAACCACTAGCTTCGCAATCGGTGATTGGAAGCTCTACCAACTATCTTGTCGGCGCTTTAAATCACTATGATGCCACAGTGTTGGTGACATAAACCACTAGCTTCATGATCGGCGATCGGAAGCTCTATCAACTATCTTGTCGATGCTTTGAATCACGATGTTGTTGCAGTGTCAGTGACATAGAGAACTAAATCTCTGAAACGTTGAATGATGATTTTTAACTTGCTCGAATTTCTTGTAGCGCCTGTGTGCATTTGTTTTTGGCTTGCGCTACAAGAAAATTCAAGTTAATGATTTTCAAAAATTAATTTCATGATATAGGTTTAAACTTGGTTTAGGATTCCTAATTAAACTTTTATGTTATTTTTTAGACTTTTTAATCCATATAAGCCTTATATAATCCCTTTGATTATGAAATCAAACCAAAACTTGTAAAAATAAATTAAAAAATCAAATAACATGAAAGCTAAAGGGAAAAAACCCAAACTATCCCAATCAACAAAATTTTCTAGGAATAAAGAGTAAAACCAAACTTCAAAACATAAACAAAAGTATTAAAAGATGGAAAACAAAAACATGACCTAACAAAACCTATGATGATGACCCAGTGATGATCCAGATCGAGTGATGGTCCAGATCTAGTGATGATCCAGATCCAGTGATGATGTCTCCGACATGATCCAGATCCAGTGATGATCCAGGTCCAGCAGTGATGATCAAGATCCAGTGATGATGTCTTTGAGATGATCTAGATCCAATGATGATCCAGATCCAGTAGTGATGATCCAGATCTAGTGATGATGTCCCCATGATGATCCAGATCAAGTGATGATCCAGATCTAGTGATGATGATCCAGATCCAGTGATGATCCAGATCCAAGATGAAGATGACTTGAAGATGAAGATGATTTGAAGATGAAGATGACTTGAAGAAGAAGATGACTTGAAGATGCAGATGATGAGATGATCCAGGGAAGAAGATCGATGCTGACAAATTGTGTCGAGATAATACCTTCCTAGTTAAGAGGGACTATTGATGTATATGTAACTTCGAAATGTATTCATTTGTATATTTCATGTATTGTACCCTGATGTATATTCGGAGAAGTATATGTAATGTAATTGAGTCATGTCATGCCCTGATGTTCCTATCGGGAGGTTCTATAATGTAAACAACTCATGTCAAGTCATTATGGGTAACCCTCCTATTGTTCAAGGGTTAAAGTCCCCGCAGTTCCAGGGCCCTAGGTTATTAGACTCTCCTAGTGAAGTCGGCCCTAGTGAGTCATTGTCAAGTTGGGAATTAGTATAAATAGAGAGTGAACCTCTCTATTTATCACACACTTGCTCACAGTCAGTTGTAGTGCATAGCTAAGAGAGAAGAAGTTACTAGGGCTAGAAGAAAGAGGCTACTGTTATCAGAAGATCATCTTACTATTTTGGGTTTTTACTTTTGGTGTTCATTCTATCTTTGAGAAAGTTGTGGGGTTTTGTCCATTTATGGTTTCCCTGAGGAAAAACATTATGTTCATTGTCTCTTGTGTTTAATTGTTGTACTTATTATTCTCTTAGTTAAATATCCTAACATAATGCTAGCTTGAATGATAAAATTATAACAGTGGGGTTGGTGGCAGATTGGGTCATTGGTTAATCTAGCCAAATCAAGAAATTTGAGGCATGCCATGAATGGAAGATTAGACACAAGGCTAGTGTTGGAGGGCTCGAAGATGGCACCGAAATTTGCAGGAATGTGATGTCCTTGCGTGACTAGGGGCACCTGAAGTTGACTTCCCGCAAGGGAGATAGTCGAGATGGTGGTGGAAGGGACGCTTCACCACTAGTGGGTTGCGAACTCTCTACAGTGTTTGTAGCAGTGTTGGGGCCGCTAGCCGTGATTGCAGTGGTAATGTGAGGCATGGGTGTGGGTCCGTTTCCAACTACCCCTCCGAACAAGGGATCAAGATTAATGCCATCCATGCAGCTAGACGGTGCAGTGTGCAAGTTTGGCTTGAATTGGTAGGAATCCAAGTCACAATCAGAGACTATATGTCCTTCTGATGGGGAGGAGGGTTTTCGAGGGTGGCCTCAACAGTGGTGATCTTAAGACCCAAACTGATGCAGATCACCTCTTAGGCTTGAGGAAGAGCGTGGTGGATCAATGGTGTTTGTTTGATAGTAACCTGGTAATGAAAATTGGACCCCAGTTTACTGGATTTATATTGTCTTACAGGTGGTTACTCAGCCACCAAGACTGCTAGAAGGCAGTGCTTGGATTTTTCCTCACAGGAATTCTAGTCCATCGGTAGGGGTCGTTTTCCATTTGGCTCAGAAATCCCTCTCGTTGGCCAGCTACTTTGGGGTTCCTGTGGTACTCCTCACAGTGAGTTTTAGGGAAGAGACTAATAACTTCCCTTAGTTATGGAAATTGGGGACTTATGTCCTCAAACTGCAATTTTTTTTATTTAAAGTAAATTGGTTTCTTTTAAAGGCTCGCTCGGGGTGATGAACTGAGTTTGGTTGAATTATATGGTATGGTTGTGTGTGTACTTCATATATGAGTTTTGTTTATTTTAATTATTTGTTAATCATGTGATAAGAAAATAGTACTATAAATTATGCATAGTTTAGGCAATGGGAAACACAACCTGTAACATATGAACTAGTAAAATGAACAGAACCAAAGTGCACTAACAAAACTGTAAAATTCTAATCTATAGTGTGGATTCCCTATTTTGTATCCCTCTTAGGCCAAGAAGGAGTGCTGGGCTCTATTCAAAGTGGGAACAATCCCACCCATAGATCCACAACTAACTCCTCAAATTCAAGGTTCCTCAACAAGGAGGACATGAACGTCGTGAAACCCCCAATGGTTTCCACCCCCTCTAGCTTCCAAGGTGCTTGTTTTTAGTCGATTAGAGAAATATCAATGACAGGTTCATATTAATACACTTACTCAACCCTCCGTCTTATCTCAGAATACCCTAGGGGTTGATGACTGAGTAGAAGAGGAAGGGTTGGGAAAGGGAGTTAATTTCCAGCTGAGCTTTAAGATAATGAAATAAACTTGTAGAAAATTAACCGAATAATAATAAAAAAATTTGCATTTGTAAATAGTTTAATCATACAAGCAACCGAATGTAAAACTACTTGCAAAAAACACAAGTCGCTTCTGGCTAATGGACAGTGGCGACTGAACCACACAGACAGTTCGAACAGCAGCGATAGGAAACCCGAGATGCAAGTCGCTCTTTTTGGGGCCAGATAGATGACTGGGTCACCCGTGTCAGGACTGAATGGGAGACTGTATCACTTCTAGGCCTAATCAAGCAGCGACTGAGCCTAAATAGGCAGGTCGTTCTTGTCAGGGCCAAATAAGCGACTGAGTCACTCTGTTTGTGGCCGAATAGGCGACTGGGTCGCTCCTTTTACCTTGAAATAGGTGAATGGGATTGAAATATGGAAAATAAAAAATAGAACCAAGAACGACCAACTGTAACTGGTATTGTGACTAAACAGGCTCATATTGGCCTCAAGAGGGCTCGATCAAGAAAAAAAATGAAAGAAAACTTGATGGAAATTGTTAACACCATTATTTAGCAATGTAGCAAGAAAACCATGGTGAAGAAGGAATAATAACACTTTTCAATACTTTGGTTAAAATTTTTATAGTATGAAAGTGTGATGAAAAGCGAAAAAACGAGGAATTGTCAAAAGATCCTACGGTGCGAAGCGGAAAGGAGAAGATCAACGGCCTATATTATGTACGCTCTTCAAAAGATGCGAGGAGGATAAGCATATGTGGGTGGTTAATGTGATGTATGGATCAACGGTCGTTGATCCATCTGGATGAGATCCACGATCGGTATAAGCTCCGCTTTGTGAACCTACACGATAGATAAAACTAAGACGCTCCGTGGAATTAGATACGTGCCACTTGATCTAACGACGGAGAAATAAAGGTAGATCACATCAACAATCGTGGATGACTCTGGAACAGAAACTTGCATGATGGATACGACCAGGATGCCCGGGCGAATGAGGTACGTGGCGCTTGATCAGAAGGTTGAAAATTAAAGGTGAAATAGATCGATGGTCACGAATGGATCCAGAGTGTGAAGGTGCACAGAATATAAAGGTGAAGAGCAGTTGCGGAATATAAACCACTATCCACGTGGAAGATCGTGGTGGACTCCAGAGGCGAAAGTGGTTTAGGGGAAACCGCTAGAGGAATGCTCCGGAGGGGGGTCCTGTAAAAACTAAGTTGACTTGTCCCATGGTTATTTTATTGGCACCAGACGGGTGAAAAAGACTTGCAGATTCGTCAACCTTCAACTGTCAGTTTCAAGCACACGCCGCTACAGTTAATAGGTAAGGCTTAAACACCCATAATTCATCCATCTGAATTGCCATTGTCAACTAGATTATGGACCAGGGGAAGGAATTGCAAGGGTCTGGTCATATTGTAGATGACAGGGAAGATTATTTAGTTGATAGAGATAGAGGTGTGTGCGACCCCTTTCTGTCTATAGGAAGCATTTCAGTCAGTAAGGAAAGGTTATGGCACTATAACTCATAGGGAAATGATGTCTTGAATGTCTGTAATTCCTTTTTATATTATTTGGCCATTGAACAAACCCTGCATTTTCCAAAATTCATGAAATGGTGTGCTGTGAATTACTCCCCTTCTCAGAGAATCATTGTAAGCCACTCTACGTCTCGAATCCTCTGTAAAATCAGTGCCAAAGTTATCCGTGAAAATCTCAATTTGCCTGACAGTTACCCTGACCAACGCGAACTTGTGAATGAGTTTATCCTTACTGAATTGTTCAAGAGTTGTGAAACTGAAATCCGTTGCCAATTCCTGTCCAATATTTTCAAAGAAGGTCAATCCTTAGATGGTATTTTCTTACCTTACCCTGTACATATTTTTAAAAATGAAGTTCAATTGGTGGTATCTCTGGTCTGTCAAATATTTGGTCTTGATGATGATTGGCGTGTGAGTGAAGTCATCCTTGGTTTTTTTATTGAAAATAAGTTCCTTAGATTCTGAATCCCAATCAGTTCCTGTAAATTAGTCTAGATGAGTACTTAGCATAAGCAATTCATCTTCAGCTAAGTGAATTCCCAAAAGTCAGGTTCTTTAGATTTCAGACTTACTTGTTGAACATGCTGCTATGTTCAAATGGCACTGAACTATAGTTTTTGAGTACTATCTTCTCTTATAATTTGCCAAAGAAAATCAACATGTTTGAATTTGCTAATTCAATCATGTCAGAAATGTATAAAATGTTTTTCAATGAATAATTGCCTCGTGTGTTGGAGGAGATGAAGTGTTTGATGCAGTCCTCACCCGAGGACCGAGTTGGAGACTAGTTCTTGCATAAAGGTTCCACTGTTTTAAGGGTATATCGATTTACCATGTAGCCTTATAAGTTACCCGCCTTCCTAACCCCTATAATTTTTGCATTAGAATTCATGAGGCAAAGGTTGCAGTATGAGGAAGAGCATTTTGGAGCTTTTAAAAAATCTTCAAATATTAAATTCCCCATCAAGGTTGTCTCTTTCATTTTTAAAAGTAAAGGTTCCTTAATGTTTGTTGAAAATTTATTGGTAGGCATGGAATTCAAAAAGGAGCCAAAGATAAATTATGATCCCCACCATGTAATCTCCCTGAGGAAACAGGCCAACAAGAACAAACCATTTGATCACCAACCTATTGAAGGTTTGGCTGAAACCGCCAATCTGTTGCAGTTTATGGAGACTCCCAGGTCTGACGAAGATACACGTACTGTACCAGTTATAGTATCCCAAATAACAGAGGGTAATATTATTGTAATTAAAAGAAGTCTCTCTGAGGTCGAGAGAATGGAATTGGATGAATACTGATCACATAAAAAAGCCAAGATGTCTCAAGGTGGTGGAGTTTCAAGTGAAGAAATTTCTGATGATTTCAAGAAAGTTGCTCTGATCCCAACAAAAGTTGTACAAATAAATCAGGTTTCATTTAAAAGTGTAGATGGTTCATATTCAAGTCCAACTTTCAAGTCAAAAGAGGAGATCACAGCTAGTTACATGGAGAAAAGAAAACAGTCTCTGGAAGAGACAAGAAGTTTGCGCCCGCGAGTAAGAAATTTAAACAATCCAAAAACTTCTTTGATCTCTGCCAGAGATGCCGAAATAAATACCTTCAAGTTGGCCATGGTGAATGACAAAAAGATGTCAGAGATGGAAATCCGGTTGGATAAAATCAGTGTACCATACAAGATACAGCTTCACAAGAAAACGAGTGACATCATTTATTCAGACCTTTTACAAGCTATGATGAGAATAAACAAATTACAAATTTTGGTAGATAAATTAGAAATTCAATTGAAGCATGAAAGAGTTGAAAATAAGGCCAATGCCATTCAGATTAAGAAACTACAAGTAGATATTGTCAGTTCAGGTAATGAGAAAGATAACACCCAGGCGGTCGGAAGAATGCTAGAAGAAAAGGACAATGTGCTCCAAGTTTTAAAGAATAAATTGAAGATCCCAGGCACTGAACATGTTCAATCCTCTGAGTTAGTGGCTCTGCAAGAAGAGAAAGATAAGATGCATCAAGAGATGATGGAACATAAAGGAAAATTTGTTGAGATGCAAGAAGAAAAATACATATGGGAAGCCGAGAGGAGTGAACTTATATCTCAAATTTCTTTGTTGAAAAAGGACCAGAACGAGGAAAAGTAGATCATGGAGGAGTTGATGAATCGGACTCCTATTGATGAAAACTTATCTATTGTGAATATTGATAAACCATTGAATGATTTCTCTGCAGATGAGTACTTGTCAATACCTATGTCCCAAGTCGGCTTAAAAGAGGAAGAAATAAAAGAGTTAAAAGTAGAGAATGAAAAGATCAAGTCTGAATTGGCTAAAGTAAGTGAGAATAAAAATAAAATACTACAAGACAAGAATCAGTTGCAAAAGAAATTCAATGAGCTAAAGGAAAGAAACATTGGCAAAGGCCCTCTCCAAGGGGAAAATAAAATCATTTGGGACACCTTATCTATAGAAATCACTAAATTCAGGCACCATCTGAACTATATTGATGATCTATGCACTTTGATCAACTTGGCCCACCAAAGAATAAAGTTAGTGAATGAGCATATGGAAAGACGACCCCTTACCACAGCCCAGAACACATTGAAATTTTTAAATTCATTGACATATCAGAAATTACATGACATGGGAATAAAATACAGGATATCAATAGTACTGTGGGCTAAGAAATTTATCCACAAGCATCATTTAATGAAAATGGTCCAAGATAGAGCTGATGAAATGGTTGCACAGGTTAATAAATTCAAGCAGGTTTTCAAGGAACTATTTGAATACGTCCTGCCTTCCTTTTGGGATGAGGAGGGAAGGATTTTTTCTCAGGAGCATTATCCCAGCTTGTTAGTGCAAAGCCGCATGGACCACTCCAAATTTGATGATTTGGAAAAGGGCCTAACAGGGAAAGATATTGTGGATAAATTGACAGAGGATTTCAAAATTTTACAAAAGTTCTTGCTTGTCAAAAGAGGATTGCCCAAGGTGTCATATGAAGCGTACATGGAGCTGGAAGTGTCCATTCGAGAAATGATGGAATGCGATATCCCAAGTGCTGAGCAGTGGAAGGCCATGGAGAGGTTTGGAAAGACAAAGTACATCCTTCATTCATAGAGATAGGTGTTACGTGCCAAGGAGATGACTAGATGAAGACATGTTATCAAGTTGATTTTAGCTTAATGATTTGTTAGGATTGAAGCTGTAATTTATTCCTAAGAGTTAGGAATTCAGTTACAAGACTTTAATTAAGCCGATCATTTAGTTATGAATATTCTTGGAAGATCAAATTATTTTATGTATATATTTGCATCTATTTTATGAGATGGGGGTTGGAACCCGTCCTGTTGTTAAGTGTTTTGAAAGACATATATTTTTTGAGTAAGAAATCGAATGCGAAGAGATTATCAGAGATTCCTGTGCCATTTGTATTACAGTCTGTGCTTCTTTCTTTGTGATTGTTTTTCCTGTGTTCACTCCATTTTGTTTTCTTCATATTTGGAACCAAGTGTTAAATGATTGGAATTCATATTCATTATGCTCTAGTCATTTTTTCAAATATTTTATAAATCCTTCTGCTAAAGTCGATATAGAATTCATCATATGATGCTCTGTATTGATGGATTGTTCTCCTTTCTTCCATTCCAAATGAATCAATGAATGACTGTGACCGAATGGTTACCTTGCCTCTGATGAACTTCTGTGCATACGATTTTTATGTTATTTATTTATATGTGACTCCATGCCCAATGGTTATGTATATTGTTTCAACCACCTTTATAATATTTGAGTGTTGATATATATTTCTAGCCTTGTCAAATATATATCCGAGAGATCCCTCTCTGGAAAGAAAATCCAGTTTATTTCTAAAAGTGGTTTTGCTGTTACCTTGGGATTTACCTTTCACAACCTTGGGTACATTCTGAGTGCTAACAGAAATGACTAATCAATTATTCAAAACCTGCAAAAGGTATTAAACCCCAGGGATCCTGTGGGATTTACTTGATGGAGTCGCCAAACTGTAGCTGGAAAAAAATCCTAGCTACGTGCAGATGCAACTCCCTTCCATCTATAGGACGAAAGGGTAGAGTCAAATGGATGAAGAAATGAGCTACAACAAACTGTTAGAAAACAAAACAAATATTTAACATATATAATCTCCAATCTACAAACATGAAACAGTATAGCTTCCTCTCTGGTTTGAAAGGAGGAAACCATGCCTGAAGTCAGAAAATACCTCTCCACAGGATGGGATTGGGTAGAGTTTTGACTCAACACACCAAGGGAATAATCAAATGGAGGAAGATGGGGTTGTGAGGATGAATAGCTTGAGAGTGAAGGTCTCTCAAGGTATGCATGCGAGAATAATAACAACAGGAAGGAGGAATCATGTGTGGGATGGGGACCCCCACCCCTCTATTTATAGTTTTTCTCAACTTTTAGGGTTTTGGGCCCTTTCCAGTTGTTTCTTAGCTCCTTTTGTGGTTTTTAAGTATTTTAGGGTTGTTAGCCCCTTTGTGAGCCTTTTAGCTCCCTTGTGATCCTTTTAGCTCCTTTGTGAGTTATTTTGGCTCTTTTGTGGGTTTTTAAGCCCTTTTTAATTATTTTTGAGATTTTGAGAGAAAAAAAGAGGCTAAACAGGGTGTGGGGGTAGGGTGAGTTAGGAAATGGATGTCTTTGTATGGTTTAGGCTATATGAGAAATTTCTCGGGTTAACAATACATCAAGAATGTGCACAGGGTTTTGGATTTAGTTAATGGGTGGTATGTGTTCCATTTCCCCACTAATGTTGGTAGACAGGTAGTTGAGGAGAGTTTTTGGGTATACAAAAAATGTTCTCTGGTTTTATCAAGGTGGAATGTTTTCTTTGATCCTCGAACATCTAATATTGAGAAAAGACATTTGTGGGTGGTTTTACCAGGTTTCCCAATTTTTTGCTGGAACTTAAAGGGGTTTTGAGTTGTGGCTAATTCAATTGGAAAATTCATACATATGGAAGAGAGTCATATGATGGGCTCTGATATAATACCCCCTCATGTCCTGGTGGAAATGAATATGAGGAATGGGTTTCCGGAGGAACTGGAGGTTGTATGGGAAGGAGGTAATTTTATACAAATAATGGATTATTGGAGGGTACCATTTAGGTGCCATCGTTGTGGGAGAATGGGACACTCAAAGGAATTTCACACTTCTCACCTATGCGAATAGGCTGAAGTTTCAAGAGTTGGTGAGTCTGATACTAAACCAACTGATGGGCTCAACTTCCCTCTACCTTTAGATCGTGAGATAGTTGCATCATTTGTTGGTAATTTTTCTAGCTATGTTCTTATTATACTTAAATTTTTATTGGTTGATGATATTTTTTGGTTTCTTTCAGTGGAAGGTTTCCCTAATTTGACTACGAATAGGGAGGTTTCACCAAGTGGGGGTTTCGTTAACCCTATCGATTTGGAGGAGAATTTAAATTGTATGAAATTAGGGGCCTTTGTTGTTCCTCATGATCCTTATACACCTAGAGTCTTCCCCCCTTATGAGGACCCTACATTCAGTCTCAAGGATTTCCCCCCTTTGTCTAGGTTTTCCACTAGCATTCCACCCTTTCATAATTCTTCCTTGTTGTTAGCAGACTTAGCCACTTCACCTTTGTTGGGTACTATTTCAGAGCATGTTCCTCTGAAATTATTTTCGAATGTTCCTAATGATCAGGATACTATTGACATTTCCTCCATTAGAAGAGCTAATGTCTCTGTGTGAAAACCTAAAAGAAGGGGTAAATATAAACTTAAATATCCTTTCTTCGTGGAATATGAGGGAGATGTCCACTATTGTATAAACCCTATGACATCTTCCCTTTACGACAAAGGGATTCCTAGGGTTGTAGGTCTTTCATTTGATTCTTCTATTTAGGCTCTTAAAGATGCAACAACCCCTAAAATTGTTAATAAATTATTTTTGTCTCTTTAAATGTCCATGAGTTAGGCAGTACACCCAAAAGAGATGCCTTGAAGAATTTTTTAGATAATTTGAAGCCATGTATTTTACTGTTGCAAGAGATTATGACATATGTGAAATCTACTTTTTCTTATTTTTTAAAACTAAAACCCTCTTAGCGTGTTACGGCATGGAATTCTAATGGTTTGTAGGGTGGTACGTGGGTCTCCTAGAATCCTTGGGAGGAAAAACTAAAGGCCTTTATCAATGTTGTTGCCATAATGGTGGAAGGTCATCTTCTCGGTTTTGCGAAGGTGATCATGATTCTCAATATTTATGATCCATAGAACAAAAGAAAGGAGATTTTGGAAAGCATTTTTCAATATGGCCTTTTGGATGATAGACCCCTCATCGTAGTTGGTGACTTTAGCCTCACCTTATATTTGGAAGAAGTTTGGGGTGCGGGCAAAATTGGAGATCCTATCTCTGATTTATTTAAGGCAAAAATGGAGTAAGATAAATTTGTGTACATTGTTCCTAATGCATTGTTCCCTACTTGGTCGAATGGGTGATGTGGGGACTCTGGTCTAGCGAAAAGATTAGACGTATTTTTGTTGGATGGGGATCTCTGTGAATATTTTGGAAAGTATAGAATGTGGTCTCATTCTCTTGGGTTTTCTAATCATAAAGAGGTTAATTTGAAAATAGATTTTGAAAAAAGCTTGGTAAAATACCCTTTTAAATGTAACCCAATTTGGCTGGAAGATAAAAAAAAATTGTTCTTTTATCAAAGAGAAGTGGCTTTCCTTTTCACAAGTTCACTATCCTTCTATTATGGTGGGTTTGTTGTTCAATTTAAATAATCTTAAATATGAAGTTAAAAATTGGGAGAGATTAAAAAAGGCTGAAGCAAGCGAGGAATTGGAGAAGATTGATGCAGAAATTCATAACCTAACTTCTATTTTTGATGATTTCTTTTATTGTTTTGATAGGAAAGAGAGACTTTAGCCTTTGGAAACTAAGTGGGGCACTTTTATTAGGTAGAAAGAAGATACCTTATGCCAAAAAAAGTAGGGAAATTTGGATAATTTTTGGTGATAACAATACGAAGTTATTTCATAACTGTACAAACCAAAAATATTGTCAAATTCAGTCTGGGAAATATGCTCTGATCAAGGGGTCACATGTTATGAGAAAATATCCATCAGGATGGTAGTTGTGGATCATTTTAAATATCTTTTTTCCTATCCTTAAGGGCTCAATTGGATGGATCAAATGAATAATATTTGTAATTTTCCCCGGTGTTTTGATGATGAGGACCGTATTTCTATGGATAGGTCAGTGGCTATGACAGAGGTTAAAACTATCTTGAATATTTTTGGGAAGACAAGACTCCAGGACTGGATGACTAGAACGTTGAGTTTTATTGCCATATTATTTTATCTTATTGGACAAGAAATTACGGAGGCAATGGAAGAGTCCCGATCAAAAATAAATATTACTGATTTGTTGAATTTGACCTATATTAATCTCATCCCCAAAAAGAAACACTCGGATTCCCTCAGTGGCTATCAGCATATTGCATTTTTTAATCTTCTTTACAAACTTACCACAAATATTATAGCAGAAATACTGAAGCCTATCCTTAGTAAGTTTATATCTGAGGAACAATTTGCATTCTTTCCAGATAGACAAATCACATATGTTGTGGTAGTTGTTCAAGAGTGCTTACACTCTGCTAAAGTTCATAAAAAGACTGATTTTTTTCTCAAGTTGGAATTATTGAAGGAATATGACTGTGTGGACTGCTCTTACTTGATATTGACTCTGATCCAAATAGGCCTATCTCTTTATATGGTGGAGTGGATTATGGGTGTGGTTACATCCACTCGATTTACTGTTCTGATAAACGATGTGCCCACTGAATTCTTCAAAAGCAACCGGGGAGTCTGACAAGGATGCCCCCTTTCACTGTATCTGTTTATTTTAGTGATTGAAGGACTCAGCCTCCTCATTCTCCAGAATAGGGATCGAAATATTTTCCAAGGATTCAAGGTCACTCGAGGGCTTTCAACTACGCACATGTTATTTGTAGATGAGGTAATCATCATTGGTGGTGGTTCTCTTGAAGAGTGGAAATTGTTATAACTTATTTATTGTCAAGATTTTGCAAATCCTCTGGATTGGAGATAAGCAAAAATAAATCCTTTCTCTTACATTCCTGTACAGATAAGGAATTTACAGATTCATTGACCTCTCTATTTCCTTATAATTATGTTCATATTAAGGAAGGATTCAAGTACTTGGGATTTTTTTTTAAATCCTAATGGTTATAGAACTGTAGGAGGAGCAAGTCAATAAGTCGACTTGAAGGACAACCAACTAAGTCGATCAGTCGACTAAGTCGGTCGACCGACTAAACTAAGAGATTAGGTCGGCCACCTAAGGTCATGTCGGTTCACCGAAACGACAGGTAGTTATTTTGTAACTGTCTTGTAATCATATATATAGGCTGTTGAGCTAGATGAGAACTCGATTCAGTTCTCTGTGTTGTATGGACCCATTCATGTAATATAATCTGTTATTCCCTTAGTTATTCTTATCTCTTGTCTCTGTTATATATATATATATGTTTTAGTATGTATTATTTGTAACCTTATGTGATCTGTGAGATTACAACATTGGTTCCATTGTCAGTAGTACATGTCTGAAATGTATGCAAACAAATAATATCAGAATATGAGATTAAGGACTGGTGGGAATGTAAAGTTGCAAACTATTTGTAGAATTATGCACAAAGGAACAGATTAACAATCGCACAAGAAAAAGCAAAATTCTTTACAGAAACACATGAGAAGTTTGTAGAATTAGTGCCCCAACTTCTGAAGAAACTCCTGGATGAAAAAGATGGAAGAGACTAAAGACCAACAGTTGCTGGAAAAACTGATCCAAGGAGGAAGAACAAAATTGTCGAAGTGGTTCGAGAAAATCATCGATGACTTTTGCGAGGAGCAAGCAGTAGAAGACAGAACTTTGGTGGAAACTGTCAAGGAGAAATTTTAAATAGACCTCATCGAGTAATTTATGTGTTCCTTACCGACCTTTCTGTTCAAATTCCTGATCGAGAAGGGAGTAGGTCATATTGTCGAACCTCGTCCATCACTTCACCGACCACCATCAAACTCTAACTAGGAGAAAAAGCAAAAGAGGTGGGAAAAATTCATTGCAGAAAGGGAGTGGGAATACTTCCTAAGCAAGTAGACCGAACTATCTGGGCTTTCTAAAAACATCGGGTAGGCTATGGGGGGGTATATGGTCATATGTCGAGATAAAGTGTAGTGGATTCTAGTTGAATAGAAGCAGATACCATTCACCAGTAATGAGAAGTTGACCAAAAGGGAAATCAAGAGAATAGTATCAGTGAACGGTATGTCGAACATTCATAAAATAGAGAGGGAAGAGAGACAACAAAGGAGGGAAGCAAGAAGAGAAATATCCTTAGCATTGCATAGAGGAAGGAGTCCTAGGGAAATCGACCAGGAAGGGAATCCGCCAGAGTCGGGTTATGACCGACATGAAGAAGGCGTGGAAGAAGCGGCATCCCCTATGGAGGAAGAATTGTGGATAGAGCAGCCAAAAGCTCTCAAATTAAGAGCTCCCCATGAAGGAACAACTCTCTCTCCATTGAATCCATGTACCGAGATAAAAACTATTGTCTAAGAGGACCTCCGACTACGAGCTGGTGACTTTGGTATATGGAGTCGACTAGACGACGAGACATACACTTGAATACACCTCATTATCCATCGACCAGAGGAAGGAAATTGGGTTACCTTTAAAGTGGTACCCTCCAATTGAAGTATCCACTTACTCTTACTGACACATGAAGGAGAACCCCCCCTGCCAAATACAACTTTGGAAGACACAAAACATTTAGAACTGTGGACAAATAGTTGTAGTGGGATATCAACAGAAGAATTTAACATCAACCGACTATCGGTCAAAGAAGAATCAACAACCAATGGGAGCGAAAGTTCCATCGACCATAGTTCTATAGAGACAAATAAACCAATAACCCCACCACCCCCACCCCCACCTCCACAACCGCCACCTCCTGAAAGCAGCGACAGTGATTCCAACATGGGTCATAGGTCAGCAAACATTCCTCTATATGAGGGGGATGAGGACCCTAGATGACACTGGTTTTTCTGCGAATCGACTTGGGAGGCCAACCAAGTTACAGACGAAGACAGACAGATGGCACAGTTCATCGGTGCCTAGAGGAAATGTCCATTAACTTGGTATATGACCTTTTCTAAAAGACAACCTAGAGCAACCAAAGCTGAGATCAAAATGCAATTTCTATTATTTTTCAAAACTCCAAATGCAAAACACCTCGTAGCGAAAAAACTAAAAACAACATCACAGAAGCCAGGGGAAACTGTCTAGGACTATGATAAGAGATGGAAAGACCTTTTGAGTCAACTGGACTATGTTATAGATGAGTAATTACTAATCCAGTGGTTTCTTACAGGTTTATCTCAGAAAGTTCACCGACACATCAGTTTGGAAACATTCAAATCTTACGAAGATGCGCTTACGAAAGATCTCAAAGTGGAAATGGATGAGGACATACCAGCATACTCAACTAATCACATATTAGAAGAACAGCTTGAGAGTGTGCAGAAGTCATTAAAGGAGTTAAACCTCAAAAATCAGGATATCTAGTGCACAAAGTGCTCGACGGCTAGACATTCCAAAGACAACTGTCGACAGGAATACAACTGATAGAACATTCGATTCATGCAGACCAAATGTTTTTGTGACATTTTCCAGGAGAATGGGGACCACTCGACAAAATATTTCCCGTTCAACATGAAGAACGACAAGGCATCCTTTTGTGCCATCTGCAAAACTAAGAATCATAACATAGCTGACTTCCATTTGAACCCGAAGAACCGACAGAATTACCATGCAGTCTACCAAACCAATGTAGTTGTACAAAACAATGAGCAAAACAACTTACCAAATGATCAGAACGGTTAGAGATATGAAGTTCGAAGATACAAGTGTCAGTATGACAATCGACATGGAGGCTATGGAGGACGAGTTTAATTCCCTAAGAATCACGACAACTGACCACGTTGACCCATCCAATGCTTTACATGTTATAAGGAGGGACATCGGTATGCAAACTGTCCATATAAAGATAGAACTGACCTCAAATTTTGTACTCATTGTGGAGTATGGGATCACTCACTAGAGGATTTCCCTACCATGTTGGAGAAAATAAATACAAAGAAAAATGTTAATGTCTTGTCGTGTGTGCAAAAAATGATGTAATAAATAAATAAATAATTGCATATTGTAACTTGACAAGGAACAAAAACAGGAAGTGATAACCCAAGAATCAGCAAAATAAAAGAGAAAAATGTCTATTCTAATCCACTTAAAGAAAAACAAACATACACAGAAGAAACCAATGTATTCAAAGAATTTGCACGACAAGAACAATCTAACGACAATCGACATAACACAACAAATGAATTAATACAACTTGTACATAAAGACAACTCAGTATCTCAGTTCATCGACTTACTATATGAAATAAAACATAACAACTCTGAAAAACAAACAAAGAATATCTGCAGCTTAAATAAAAAAGATAAAGGTGATGCCGACCCACTTATCGACCTGGAAATCAAAGGAGACCATGTCTGATAAGTAGTGCTTGACTTTGGATCACAAGTAAACATCATCAATCGTGACACTTGGGAACAAATGGGAAAACCTCGACTGTGTGAGTCAAGCATATACCTGAAACTGGCCGACCAGGGTCTAATTGAACCTATTGGAGTCTGGAAAAACGTCAACACAACTATAAAAGGAATCTCAACCAAATTCAACTTCGAAATCATTGACCCTAAAGAAGGATCCAGCTCCTTCCCAGTGTTAGTAGGTCGACCTTGGGGTAGAAAGATGAAAGCATCGATAGCCCTGGACAAAGAGAGAATCAAGTTAAAAGGAAATGGAAAAAAGGTCATTGTACCTATTCACCCATCTCAAGGAGAACCTTGGACTGAATCTATCTATGAAGAAGTCGACATCCGACAACTCTACCAGATTCAAAACAATGCAGGTTATACATAACCTAATATCTATAGAGAACTTCATTAAGGAAAACAAGACTCCGTTGGTTATAATTTAGACACAAAATTATATGATTGGGAGATCGAGAACCATGAAACACAAGAAAGAGGGTGTTGGACTATTCAAAAAGTACAGAAAAATCCCACCCAACAGTGTTTCATAGTGTCCATTGTCCCAAAAATCTTTGTGAAGAAAATTAGAGAATACCCTACCTTACAACCTACCAATGTAAATACTACACAAATACCAAGATACAAGGAAACAGAATCATCGGTCATGCATGTAGAACAAGTTTCCAAAATATTGGTGAACATGGCTGACTTCAAAGCCTAGTAGAAACTTTTACAGGACAAGCTGCTCGCTGGTGGGATACCCATCAAACAAGACTACAGACCTGGACAACAGCTTTGAATTACTTTGTTGAAAGGTTTGGAAGAAATAAGTTAACCAAACAGGCTCAAATACCTATATTCACTCAAGGATAGAACCCAGAATATCATATTAAGACATGTGAAAAAGAATGGAGAAGACTTGGATACAAGGATGAACGAGCATGGTCACACCTGTTCCCATCAAACCTTTCCGACTTACCAAACAAATGGTATAAAATGGAAGAATAAGCTAGAGGTGAAACATTCCTATGGCATGAACTTAGGGAACATTTCATTAAAGATTTCAACTTTATACCACAAAACAAAAACTTGGTCGAAATAACAAAACAGATTAAAGAATTTATCTAGCCGATAGAAAATAAACCCTTAAAAGATAACCGATATAAAACGAAATGCAACAATATACAAATGAGGAAAAAACAATAGACGATAATACTGCAGTTAGAAAATGAACATACAGAAGGGAAAAGATTTAGATGGAAATAGCTTTAGATGGAAATCAAACCATGTCGAAACAGCCAAATCTATTTGTACAATCCTTAAAGTGGAAACAACCGACAAACATGATACCGAAAAAATGATTGTAGCTGAATTCCCTGCCACATTCTCATAGTTTAAAGAAGGAAGTCGACCAATCAATGAAACCAAAGCACCAGAATGGTTAGATGCTAAAGTCAAAACTAGGGAATTCGACATCTCAAATGATGATCGACCAAAAATGGAAAAGATTGGTGACTACTGGAGTGAATCATAGACCACAGAGATAGTGAACTTATTCAAATAGTTCCAAGATGTATTTTCTCAAGATTATAAATACCTCAAAGGCTTAGTCCACGAAATGGGAGAAATGAAGATTGATACTAAACCTGACGTTCGACCTATGAAGAAAAGGCCATATAAACTAGCTCACAAATACAAAGAGATAGTCAAATAGGAAATTGATAACATGCTTGCAAAAAGCATCATCTATCCTATTGACCAATCATAATGGGAAATTCCAATGGTTGTACAACCTAAGAAACATGATCCGACCAAATTAAGAATTTGTGTTGACTTCAGAGAACTAAATAAAGTGACATTGACAAACCCATTTCCAACTCCTTATGTAGATGAAATATTAAATGAGGTTGCAGGACATGAATGATACCCATTTACAAATGGATTCTCAGGTTATAACCAAGTGCCAATATCTAAAGAAGACCAGAAGAAGACAACCTTTGTGTGTGAATTTGGCTCATTTGGTTACAAGCTTATGCCTTTTGGATTAAAAAATGCACCTGCAGTATTTTCTAGAATTGTTGTCAAAACATTTCAAGAATATATTTACAAGACCATGGCAGTATACTTTGATGATTGGACAATATACTCCATGTTAAAGGATCATTGCAAATGGCTCAGTATTATGTTGGAGAGATGTCGACAAATTCAACTCTCCCTAAACATCAAGAAATGCATATTTGTGACCCCCATAGGGATATTATTAGGGAAAATTGTCTGTAAGGAAGGTATCAAGGTTGACTTTGTAAAGATCAAAATTATCCTCAACCTAAAACCACCAGTAAACCCAAAACAAGTCAGGGTGCTACTTGGCCACACAGGATATTATAGAAAATTCATAAGATATTATTCAGATATAACCTATCCACTTGAAGAACTATTAGGGGAATATAAATAGTTCAACTGGATAGAGGAGTGCCATATATCATTCAAAAAATTAAAAAGAAAACTAGTCGAAGCACCAATCCTAAGGTTTCCAAACTGATCGATCAAATTCCATGTTCATATTGATGCATCAGGCCGGAGCAATCTTAACTCAACCAAGAGATGATGGAATGGATTATCCTATAGTTTACAGTAGCAAAAAATTAAACAAGGCTGAGAGAAACTATTCGACAACAGAAAGAGAAGCATTAGGCATGGTGTTTGCACTACAAAAATATCGACATTATCTTTTAGCTAACCCATTTATATTCTATGCAGACCATCAGGCACTTAAGTATCTCATCAATAAACCACTACATCATGGAAGGATTTGTTGATGGCTATTATTATTCCAAGAATTCAAATTCGAAGTTGTTGTCAGACCAGGTAAGTTAAATGTCGGGCCCGGCCATTTATCCTGAATCGACACAGGAGAAGAGCCAACAAGAGTCGAAGATGACTTACCTGATGCACATTTATTTCAGATAGAAGCAGTCCCAATGGAATTAGAAGAAATAGCGCAGTTCTTGGAAGATGGACATGCACCAGAAGGAATGAGTACAAAGAAGAAGTAGATCTTAGCTATGAAGGCTACACCATGCAGTCTTATAAATGGATTTTTATACAAAATGGAATTAGATGACATCCTCAGAAGGTGTGTACTAGAAAATGAATGAGACAACATTATGCATGAAGCACATTATGGACCTGTAGGAGAACATTTCCAAGCAGAAACGACTACAAATAAAATCCAACAGTCAGGGTTATGGTGGTCGACACTCCACAAAGATTGCAAAAATTTTGTCGGTCAATGTGACAAATGTCAATGACTAGGTCGACCCCTGCCTAGCATAGAAATGCCTTTGATATCAGTGAACCCAAGTTTGACATTTGAAATATGGGTCATATACTTCATAGGACCATTTCCTATACCAGCAAAAAGGACATGCACAAGGTACATCATAACTACAGTTGAATATGTAACTAAATGGGAAAAGGCTGAATCAGTCGACACATGTTCTAGTGAGATAGTTGCTAAGTTTATCTATGAGAATATCATCACTAGATTTGGATGTCCACTAACCTTAATTAGCAACCAGGGAACACACTTCATCAATAGAACTATCAAAACTATAACCGAGAAGTTCCAAATCGACCATCATCGAAGTACAACATACCATCCTCAGTCGAATGGAGCAATTGAAGCATTTAATAAAACATTAACAAGAGGACTAACCAAAATATGTAATGCTGATAAGGATGACTGGGATGAGAAAATACCTGTAGTATTATGGGAATACAAAACAGCATATAAACATTCGACTAACCAAACTCTTTTTCAACTAGTCTATGGACAAGAAGCAATAGTTCCACTACACTTCTGACAACAGACACCTATCATCGTAGAAATCCTACATGTCGATGTCGAACAAGGAAGAAAGGATCGACTATTGCAACTAAGCAAACTTGAAGAACACCAACTAATGGCAATACAACATCAAGAAATACAGAAACAACAACAGAAAGTGTGGCACGACAGAAACATCAAAAACAAAAACTTGTCGGTAGGAGACCTTGCTTTACTATACAATAGTCGAGTAAAAGGTAAACCTAAAAAGCTCCATACATAATGGATGGGACCCTACGTTGTCGAAGAGATGCATAAAAATGGATCAGTTCGACTAAGGACGTTACAAGGCATAGTATTTTAGAAACTCGTTAATGGAGCCCGACTAAAATGCTACAGAAAATTAACAAAAAAAAAACCTATAATGACCATAACCGTAAAACAAAAGCTATAAAAACCTAAAAATCCAAAAAGAAAAATAATACCATACATGCAGAAAAATATGACAGGAAATTACCATTTCAACAACCGACATCATGCCCATCGACATAACACCATCAACCATTTGCATCGACTGACCATTTTCATCGACCATATTCATAACTAACATCGACCGATGAACTCGATAGTCCCATCGTGCATTCATGACATCGAGCGCCAAAAGTAATTCACCATTAACGCACACTCAACTGTTCTAGCTGGAACATCATGCCCGCCATTAATACACTTATCGACCAAAACATCCACAGCATCACCTATAAATACTGGACCGCCGAAGGATCATTCACCGCAATCCATACAGAGAGAGTATCTGAGCAGCCAGTTGACTAAAAACCAAGAATACCTTACTGAAATAGACCACCACACTGACAAGATGGCACTGAAACATACTAGAGCCTCAACCAAACCCAAGGAACTACAAACTACAGACACACCTTTAGTCCGCAGACTAAAGAACATTAAGAATGCCAAGGTATAGGAAGGCTCATGGAAAAAACTATGGACTGAGATGCAAGAATGGGCTTACGTCAACAAGAAGGCCACTCAAGCTGCAGAGAAAATCAAATATAGCACCATATTCAACTATGTCAATGCACCTCTCATGGCCAGTTTCGGTGGCACCAAAGAAACCACCGTAAAATTCATCATAAGTCGGTACCACCATGACCATTTCTACTTTGACCAACCGGTCAACATCTCTGGAGAAGTCATCTCCAAGATGATAGGTTTCTCAAACATAGGAGATCTAGTCCCAGTCGGTATTAAAGAAGGACTAGTTGAAGAGCTAACTCGATCGGATTCGGGAAAAAAATCGAAGGCCCTTGATGATTAGTCAAATCACAACCCGAACACCACAGATTGTGGCCAAAATAATAGCAATAACACTCACCCTAGAAGGTCGAGGCAGCGACCTCAAATTAGACATGTTAGAAGCTGTCAACACCATCGTGACAGATGGAAAGATATACAGATGAGATGAATATGTCGTCGACATGGTCAAGACCATCTGCGAAAGATGCCAAGAGACAGGAGGAATCATTAGGTTCCCCTCCCTCATTTTATGGATAGTCATGTACCAGATCTACCCAGAAGGAAACCCAATATTTTAGGAACCGACAAGGTTCCACATGTGGAGATTCAAACCATTCTCCCAGAGAGGAACTTTGCAGAAACTTGAATACAAAAAAATGATGTTGGAGAACTGGCTACAACAGCTCAAAGTCCACACGACTATATGGAGGGTGCCTTAAAACATCTGAAGAAGTATACTGTCAAAATCCCACATCCAGCTAGAACTCGACCATACTTTGGTGTGGTACATGTAGGGCGACAACTCAAATGCAAAAGCCCTCGAATATTATCCTTCGATCGATTAGATCTTTCAGGAGTTGTCTTGACAAGCTAAAACAAAAATACCAGTACCAGCGACAGCAAAGAAAAGTGACTTCTCAATCAAGGAGCTGCTAACTGACCAAGAGAAAGAGGAAGACTATGAGTTGAACCTTTATATCAGCACCTTTGTGTTAGAGGAGACATCGGTTGAACACACTGGGCGACTTCAAATCATCATCAAACCTTCAACAGCACAGAGGGAAGAACCCAAGATAGAAGAAACATAGGAAGAGCAGCAGGTCATCACTCCAGCTGCAGAAAGTCACATCCTAACCTAGGAGCCAAGGGGAGAGACAGAACAAGAAAACCCAGAGTATGCTATCACAAAAGGCATCATTAAAAAATTGTCGAAAGAGATAGCAGCTGCAAGGAAGAAGTTAAAGACACAACAACAACAACAAGGAAAAGGTAAGCGCAAGCTTATCATTGTTGATTCATCCGATGATGAGGAGGAACTGGCAGCTACGGCCCTCGACATAATAGATGATGCCATAGAAAATAAGGTGCCAGTGGAAACACAGTTTCAGAGATTTGTCGACGCAGGAGCACTACCAAGTCAACCGAAGAAAGCCAAGACCACCCACATGACGACGCCTGAAAACGTTGTTGATCTTGCGTCGACACCTCAACCCCCATCCACAACAAAAGTAATAGAGGAGCAAGTGCCAGAACATCATTCAATAAGCCCACTCGACTTGTGCAAAAGTGCAATGTCGGAAGCTGTGAAGGAAAATTTCGATAAAGATAGAGATTTGCAGGCATTCATTAAGAAGCTTCCTGAGATATTTACGTCGGCACATAAGATATCCACAAAAGCACCTCTCTTTGAGGTCAATGGATACCAACCTAGACATGAATTCCAGTCCCGAACCTTTGCAACTATCACTTCAACTTTCGAGCGAAATCATGACAAGGAATTTGAAGTGACCGCACGTCGGACCACTACTAGCACTCCGACTACACCCCAAACCAACCTACCAGCCGTTGCATCGACTAGAGGAGAAGAAACTGAGGAGGACATAAATCACCAAATTAACCAAATGTTCTCCAAATTAGACTCACCTCCCCAGCCCAACAACCCAATCACTCCTGACCATTCACCAACTCCCTCACCACCACCACCATCCCCTGACTCAAAGAAAGACCCACCACAACCATCAGCACCAACTGTGTTGACTTCTGCACCCTTTGCATCTACCCAACCAGAGGCAGTAGTCATCCCACCTCCCCAACCAGAGAAACCATCAACCATTATCCCACAATCCAAAGATCCTGACTCGACTTTTGCAGGTACACAGGTGTCGACACAAACAGAGAAGGAAAAGCAAAAGAAGAGGAAGGAGAAACAGAAGAAGGAGCATCGTGGACAGCCATCAAAGGTCCATATCAAATTGAAAGATGCAAGCTCACTGACCGATGCAGATCTAGGACAACTCCTCAAGACCCTAGTAGTCGAAGAAAAGATGAGGAGTTAGCAGAGATGTAAGGAACTCGACGACAAGGTCGCAAAACAGGTTGAGTTCCTTAACAAATGCAGAAACCTGGCCCAGTCAGTAATACCAATTCCTGTAGAGGTCGACACTGACAAGCCGCTCGAAAGGGCATATCAGCTATTTGAGAGCATGGTGTTGGCACTCAAAGCACAGATTCAGGAAACAAAGGAAGAGCAAAAAGAAGAAACTGCCCGAATCCTAATGGTACAGCACACTGCCTTTTTGGAAGCTTATAAAGTGCGGCAATATCACATGGAGGAGTCTGTCATCACTGAAGAAATACTGAGATACTGGCCTGCTTACTACGAGCAAGTCTATCAACAAACCCAGCAGACCCGACAAGGGATCCAGTCACTAGAAAATAGGAAAACCACTGATGAAGCACTCAAAACCACAATAGAAGAAAAAATAGTGCTTGAAACAGCCAAGCTGCAAAAACTTGAGATTAGGTCGGCCAATGGTTATGGTTATATTTAGTTGGTGAGTCATTGCATTTTTGAGACAAGTGAGTCATTTTCATATAAAGTGTCTGTCACTTTAAAATATTGAAGTTGAAGTTGAGGGGGTTAAACATGAGTCTTTCGAGGCAGGCAATCCCCTCTACAAATGTAAATCAATTTGATCTCTAGTCGACTTAGTTGAGTCAATTCAAGCTAGTTATCCATGATCAATAGCAGTCGGCATTGACTACAAGTAATGAAAACTTTACAAACTTGCAGGAAATTTAAACTCTCACAGTAGAAGAAGATGATGAAGATGGCATTCAAGCAAATATCATTCACCTACACAACAAAGCGCTTCAACGAGACATGATGAAAATGTACCCCTCATTATCAAAATGATGAAACTGTTCCTAGGTTGTGACCTCGAAAATCCAGAAGACAGAGAAATGGCATAGAAATTCAAAGAGTCAAAAGGCCTCGCATGCCTAAACCGATGGAGATGCCGATCAGATGAGCCAGGGTGAGGCTTTAAACCAAAATACCTCATTGTGGAAGAAGATGATTAGCCACCACTGTGAGAGGATGAGACTTTGATGGACTACTGCCAGATTGAAGATGAAGGTTGAAGAGTAACCAGTCATAGTAGAACCTTGTACATGTGTGTTTTCCTATAAAGCTGGTGGTTTTTGCGGCTGAGTTACCTATGCAGACCAGTATGCATGGTTGATGCATAGTGAGGACTACTGAGCAGTAGTAGAGACCTAAGATATTGATGCATATTTCTTTGTTCTCTTCGAGACAAAGAAACGTTTTTTTTGTGGGGGAGATGTAGAGAGGGCCACTTACCTCCTAAATGTCATCATGTAATTATATAGTTTAAAGGATAAATAGATATTAACAAATGAGTAGTTAGAGCGGGTACAGCCGATCCATCCTATCTCATAATGTATAAATAATTACCAAAGATAATACAACAACAGATTAGACGTCCCTTCCCAAAGTACTTATCTTTTATGGCTGTGTATAAGCATGTAAAGTATGCTTGAATGGTGTAAAGTATGTACAGTAGGAACTGGCAGCTATGGCCCTCGACATGATAGAGGATGCCGTAGCAAATAAGGTGCCAGTGGAAACCCAATTCCAGAGATTTGTCGACATAGGAGCACTACCGAGTCGACTGAAGAAAGCCAAGACCACCCACATGACGATGCCTGGAAACATTGTTGATCTTGTGTCGACACCTCCACCCCCATCCCTGACAAAAGTAATAGAGGAGAAAGTGCCAGAACAACATTCAGTAAGCCCACTCAACTTGTCCAAAAGTGCAATGTCGAAAGCTGTGAAGGAAAAGTTCAATAAAGACAGAGATTTGTAGGCATTCATTGAGAAGCTGCCTGAGATATTTACGTCAGCACATAAGATATCCACAAAAGAACCTCTCTTCGAGGTCGGTAGATACCAACCCAGACATGAATTCCAGTCCCGAACCTTTGCAACTATCACTTCAACTTTAGAGAGAAATCCCGACAAGAAAGATGAAGTGACCACACGTCGGACCGTGACTATCACTTCGACTACACCCCAAACCAACCTACCAGCCATTGCACCAATTAGAGGAGAATAAAATTAGGAGGACATGAATCGCAAAATTAACCAAATTTTCTCTAACTTAGACTCACCTCCCCAGCCCAACAACCCACCACTCACCCACACTGCCCCCAACCCAATCACTCTCGACCATTCACCAACTCCCTCACCACAACCACCATCTCCACCACCACCACCACCCCCTGACTTAGAGAAATCCCCACCACAACCATCAGCACCAACTACGTCCACTTCTGCACCCTTTGCATCTACCCAACCAGAGGTAGCAGTCATCCCACCTCCCCAACCAGAGAAACCTTCAACCACTATCCAACAAACCAAATATCTCGACTCGACTTTTGCACGTACACAGGTGCCGACAAAAACAGAGAAGGAAAAGCATAAGAAGAGGAAGAAGAAACAGAAGAAGGAGCATCATGGACAGCCATCAAAGGTCCATATCAAATTGAAAGATGCAAGCTCACTAACCGATGCAGAGCTAGGACAACTCCTCAAGACCCTAATAGTCGAACCAAAGATGAGGAGCGAGCAGAGATGTAAGGAACTCGACGACAAGGTCATATAATAGGTCAAGTTCCTCAATAGATGTAGAAACCTGGCCCAGTCAGTAATGCCAGCCCTCGTAGAGGTCGACAATGACAAACTGTTCGAAAGGGTGTATCAGCTATTTGAGAGCATGGTGTTGGCACTCAAAGCACAAATTTAGGAAACAAAGGAAGAGAAAAAAGAATAAACTACCCGACTCCTAATGGCATAGCACACCACCTTTTCAGAAGCTTATAAAGTGTGGCAAGATCACATGGAGGAGTCTGTCATCACTGAAGAAATACTAAGAGACTGGCCTACTTACAATGGGCAAGTCTATCAGCAAACTCGACAGACCCGACAAGGGATCCAGGCACTGGAAAATAGGAAAACCACTGATGAATCACTCAGAACCACAATAGAATAAAAAATAGTGCTTGAAACAGCCAAGCTGCAGATACTTGAGATGGAAGCACATCAGTGGGTGCAACAAGCTATCCCCAACTTGGAAAAAGTCGACATCATCTGCCCAACATGAAACGAATTATTGAGACTACAGAGGAGAAGGACCAGTTTATGGGTTCTGACATGGAGAGAATAGCTAAAGTCTCCATTTTAGAAAAGATGTTGATATTATCAAGCTTGACCACACTCACCATCGACATCCAGAAGATTTTTCAAAGTTGGACATATTTTCAACATCACCGAAAAATGGCAGCCCCATCCATTGTCGAAGTTTGTGTACAAAAAAGACCGACCATCAGACTTCACAACCCATGAAGACCAGGCACATCACAATAACTATTGAGGCCACACAGGAAGAATTTTGTACCTCTCTGTTTCTTCGGGACAAAGAAACGTTTTGTTCGTGGGGGAGATGTACGAGGAGCAAGTTGATAAGTCGACTTGAAGGACAGCTGACTAAGTTGATCAGCCGACTTAGTCGATCAGCCGACTAAGTCGGTCGACCAACTAAACTAAGAGATTAGGTCGGCCACCTAAGGTCGTGTCGGTTCACCGAACCGACAGGTAGTTATTTTGTAACTGTTTTGTAATCATATATATAGGCTGTTGAGCCAAAAGATAACTCGGTTTAGTTCTCTGTGTTGTATGGACCCATTCATGTAATATAATCTATTATTCCCCTACTTGTTCTTATCTCTTGTCTCTATTATATATATATATATATATATATATATATATATATATGTTTTAGTATGTATTATTGGTAACCTTATGTGATATGTGAGATTAAAACAAGACCCAAGGATTGGGGCTAGTTATTGAAGTGTATAGTTCAGAAAATCAATGGGTAGTCATGTCACTACCTCTCACTAGGAGGAAGGTTAACTCTAATCACCTCAGTCCTCCAGGGTATCCTAGTGTACTAGATGTCTTTATATGCTATTTCTTTGACAATTATATCAAATATCAGATCCAAGCTCTTCCATTTTCTTTGGACAGGAAGTTTGGCATTTGTAAAATTTCATTTGGCTGCTTCGGAAGACTTGTCACTTCCCCATGAATTTGGAGGTTGGGGAATTAAACATTTGGTTTGCTTCAACTCCTCCATGTGTGCAAAATATCTCTAGAGAATTCTTTTCAGTATTTTCCTATGGGGAACACTTATAAATAAAAAATATTTTAAGGGCATGGACCCCATTGTTTGCCTCATAAAAGGTTCAAGACCGAAATCCCCGAATTTGACCATTTGGAACAGTTTGAAGAAAATTCTTCCAATAATTACTAATGATTTGAGTTGGCAAGTTGGGATGGGTTTCCAAATTCATTTGGGAACTGACCCAATTTGTGACTTGGGGGGGAATGCTATCCTTTCATAGTAGTTAGTGTGGGAGATCCATCGTAAAAATATAGCGGTGCTGAAAGACATTCATCAAAATGCTGGTAATAGTCGTTGGGTTGTTTCCTCGATTTTGAAGTTGGGAAGGATGGTTGAAGAATGGTACATGTATATTTCATTTCTCAAGCATGGTAATATTAACTTATCTAAAAATTATGATAAACTGGTGTGGGATTTTAATAATCAAGATGGTCGGGTGTCGGTAAAGTTAGCTTATAGGACTATCTTTTCAATGTATAGACCAAGCGATACCGACTGGTAGGTGAAGTGGTTTCGGAAGGGTCAACCCCTATAAAGATAAAATTATTCACATGGTTGAGCTTGAACAATAAAACATTGACCTGGGAGGATTTACAGGGACGGGGGTTTATGGGTCCAGGAAGACGTCCTCTGTTTTTTACAAGGATTGATTCAGTATTTCATATATTTGGTGTATGTTGTTATTTTCTTGACTTTTGTATGTTAGTGATGAATTATTTTAAGGTCAATTTTAGTTGGGATGGTACCATAGTAAATGATAACTTACAGGTTTTGCATAAGATAAAACATCATTATGGTTATCTTCTGTTGTTCGTGATGTGGGTGGTATGGAAATCCACGACCCTCTCCCTATTCTCCAATCATTTACAGAAGCCTAAGGTTATTTATTTGAAGATACTCTCATATTTTTTAGAATGGAGCAAATCAATTTTAGTTAAAAGATGAAGGTGTCCTTCCTTCCCTTCTCTTTCACTGGAGCTTTCGATGGGATTTTTCGATGGAGCAACTTTGGATGGGTTTTGTGGAGTTGGTCTTCTGATAAAGTTTGATCATCATAGAATGGTTAAAGGTTGGTTAAAGGTGGGAATAGGAACAAATACTCATGCAGAAGTGACAGGTCTTTGGAGCTTACTTACATGTGCCACATTTTGGGGGCTAAATCATTTACAGGTTATGGGGGACTCTCAAGTTATCATCAATTGAGATTTGGGAGAAGCACAAGTGAAATCCATGGAACTTAACCACTGGTTGGTTAACACCAAAACTTTGATGAAATATTTCATGGGGTTAACATTCAGCCATGTTTATAGTGACTTAAATGCTGAAGCAGATTCTCTTTCAAAAAATGCACTGGGTGAAATGGATGGAAGGATTCACTGTTCTCTTTTTTCTGAAGATTCTGTTGTGAGATTGGGCCAACTGGTTGTCTTCTAGTGGAACCTTTGAACTATGATAAATATATGGGAACGTTGGGTGAAGTTGTATTTTCATTTTGTACTGAACTCATGTTTTATGTGGGTCCTTCGATGAATATTTTGTATTTTGTCATCTTTGCCAAGATGGAAGTGTCTCTTTGGATATAGCAAGCTCAATTTTTGGCTTCAAATATCTATCTATGGATCTCAGTTCTGATTGTAGATTTGACACAACTTTTTTTAATATAAATTTATCCTTTATTCCTGAAAAAAACCTTGAATTTATAAAAGGATCTTGATTTTAACTTTTAAATAAAAATAATGGTTTTATATTATTTTATCTAGAATAATCACAAACAATAACCTTAAAAAAACACAACTCTCCTATTAAAATTTGATCCCAAGCAATCTTCTCAATGATTCGATGGTCGAAATTTCATTCTTTTTGTAACACATTATAATTAAATAAATTGTTATTTAATTTTTTTTGAATATTTGTTTTTATTTTTTTATTTTTGATAAGAAGTCAAAAAATAAATGTAATGGATTATTCTTTTATTAATTGAAAATATTGGAGGGAATTAGAACTGAACTAGTTGTTTTGTTGAAAGAGTGTTTATTGACCCATAAGAGGAAAATACAAGTCGATGAATTTGCTGAGTGAGAACTCAAGATGCAAGAGGCATCTTCCCAAAAATCAGGTCACAACTTGTTCTGGATTGCTAAAGAGCAGGAGGCTCATAAATGACCAAGTCCTAGGAAAAGGACTATATAATAGTATGTACATTTAATAAGCACAAGGCTAGAAGTGGATGAGGAATTGATCTATTAATACAAGAGATGGCGCATTAAGTGGATTTTTCTCTTATGTTTCAACGAACATGCTCGAGGCTTCTGGAGCAGTGAGACTTGGCTGCTCTAGGAGTTGGCTGGGAGGAACAACTATTTCATTTCTGTTAATAGTTATAGTAGGATTTTCAGTTAACTATGAATCGTAACTATTTCGTTTAGCAGAAATCCTATTATACATATGTATAGAATATTGATCTATTATGCATCTCTATGGAATATTGATTTATTTATGCATCTATTAAAATATCTTTTCTATTATGTATCAAATCTAAATAATCTCTCTAATTTTTATAATCATGCCTATCAATTAATTTTATTTAGTATTTGTAGGGTTCTTAACAAATCTCTGTTCGGGAACCCATACCCGAATTGAGACTTCGTACATTATGTATTGATTAAAGCAACTAGAAAATTGAACGAAATATGTAATTATGTGGTATAGACTAAGTTTCTTATGTTCAAAACATAGTGTATAATATAAACGTAGAATCATATTATAATCTAGTATAAGCTTAGTTAATTTACAACACAACGGACAGAAAGAATGTTTTCTATCTTTTATAACAAACTCACAAAGAAATTTTCAAAATAGAATAAATCAAATAACACAGCCAAGTATTCTTTTGCATAAACTAACATTTGAAATTAATACAAACTGATTATTTTCTTAACAAGTCAAGAGTCAAGAGGATTCCATAGAACCAAATATATTTAATTCATCTCATATAAAAAAACGCCAATACACATCAAGATTGCAGAGATCGGGACTCACTGAGATCTAGTGGAATAATTACAAATACAATGTATGAAATCATAAATATTTAATTACTAAATATATTAAATCATAAACATCGAATTATTAATTAATTACCAATCTCGGACTAAAGTCAAAATTATCAACATATGATCTTTTGGGATCTACCATCACGATTTCTTGACCATCTAGCACTTAATTGAATAGTTGAAACCGTGGCTCAATCTTTACTTTTAAAAACCAAATCTACTCTATAGGATTGGAATTGAGAATTCAAATATGTTACAACCCATAAACCATCTAGATATCCATACATGGAAATAATACCATCGTTAGATGGAAACCTTTTTATAAACAAAAATCGTGATGAGAAACATCTTTTGACAACAAAAAAATCAAACGATGGGATAGGATAGACCTAGAGTGGACGTTTTTAATTGTTGTGTAGAAATAAAAATCGTTACAGGTTTTATATTTAAACTACAAGCAACTGCATAAATAAAATTTTGGCATCGACCTTATGGGTTCTGTTCCTTTAATTTAACATCAAATGTACACCTACGGGATTCAAACCGAGTGGTTATAAGTCCATCACCAATGGAATCCACTTTTCTTTAAATAACCCTAATATGTAGATAAATATATAAACAACCCTGACCGAAGTGGTGATAAACCCATCAACAATGGCACCCACGACAATTTAAATCCAATTAATATACACCAAAAAGTTTTAAAAGGTCAAACAATGGAACAGAGAGGTTGTGAAGCATCCATCCAGTGGATTATAAACACATAAGGGTAAAAACCCTAAACTATGATCTACACTTATCTTGCAATTAAATCGAAGGCATGGTTCCCACATAGCGAAAGAACTAATGCTGAAGTAAGGAAGCATCCACACTGGAGCCACCTGCATTAACCAACCACAAAAAAATTTAGGATTGGTTAAGTAAAAATTGAATTAATAATTTATGAATAGAATAAAATATTTGGCTTTATGCACCTTTAATATTTTTGTAGCAAGCCTAGGAGGAGGTGACCTTGTCGTCATCCTTTCCAGTGTCCCTTAACCTGTGTTTCACCAAGAAAATAGTTAGAAACTTAACTTCTTTAAAATAAATAGTGAAAGAACTTGGATAGGGTTAAAATAACTCTACCTTGTTTAAATGCAGAGAGGGCTAGTGGTCGGCTCCTCTAGGACACCCTTATCTATTCTCTTCCTGCAAGAAAAATAACATTTTAGTCAAACATTACTGCTGAATTTTTACAATAAGGTGTTATAAAAATTTAAATAAAGAGCTAATCTTTTACTCACCAGATTAAGGCAGTCGAACATGCAACGAATATGTTTTGGTATTGTACGTAGCAACCATCAAGGATGAGACTAATGGTGGCCTTTTAAGTGATCAAGAAACCTCCAACTGACCTCAAAGGAAACCATTGAAATTCCATTAACAAACTGAGTAAGTTTTTTGCAGGTTTAAGCACTCAAACACAGTAGTGGAAGAAATACCCCCCTTCCCTTCCCCAAGCTTACAGACCACGTTAACAATTGAATGAATCATTCATACAGGAAAATAACTACCATAAAAACCCTAATAAAACCCCCTGCCAGCGTATAACACAAGTGGATGGTCGAGATCAAATCTCAAGAAAACACGTAAAATCCTAGTTGCGTTGTCAACTCGGAGGTAGGACAAAACTTATTGGAAAGATCAACCAAGGTACAACTAAAATAATAACTTGTACCTCCTACCTTAATGCATGGACAAAACCTTATATAGATTAACATGTCAAAGAAGTATCAAACTTCGAATACGGTAATCATATGTTCCAAACTATTAACACATATTCCATGCATATAACTTCAAACCTTGTGTGAAAGACCATGGTTATAGCATGGGTCATCATAACCTTTTCTTTGCCAAACTTTTGATATGGTTTAGGGGTGTTTAACACTACAAGTCTTTCCCCCAACTCACCTCTTTACAAAACCTATACTATCATCATCCCAAGATTTAGGGTGTGAAGGCTAGGGCCTAGACTTAGCATTAGGGATAAGCACCCCCTAGTATAATAAGTAGTATAATATACACATAAAAAGGTATAAAAAACATCACTTTTAGGTATGATGATAGCATGTCGCCAACCTTGCAAACATCCACATTTTTTTTAACCTATCAAAGATCAATATTGGAAACTATGTAAGTCACCATACAGTTAAAACGACTTTGTATGTATGCTGCAAATCAAGAGTATAGTTGGTAATATATATATATATATNTAAAACTAATTTTATTTTATTGTGGTTTGATTCTCTTACAAAAAAAGAAGATAAGGATAACTTTATTTTGCAGGAAATTATGGAAGATGTTGGAATGTCTACGGAAGAAGAGTCTCATCCTAGAAATCTAGTGAACAATGAAGAGGGAAAATTAAGGCATGGGGAAATATGGCTTAATCTAAATGAAAGTAGAAATGACAACCCTTCTAAGTTACAACGAACTGTTAAAGAATTAAGAGTAGAATTAAAAAGAGTTAGAGAGGATAATGAACATATAATGAAAACACAACAGGAATTAAATATTATTTTTCTAGCTAAAATACACAGTGATGAAAAAGAGAAACACAAATATCCTGAACTTAATATTCCAAAAAATACACCTTACAAACGTAAGGGAAGGAAACTTGAATTTTCTAGTCACGGGGATGAATCTTCCAATGAGGAATCAACCAAGCACCATGAAAAATAACACCAGGGCTCTAGTGAAATTAGTGACAGTAATCTAAAGAAAATGAAGTACAAACCTTATGAAGAAATTTCTAGGGAATTTAAAAATATTAAACCTCCTATGTTTAACGGTGAGATCAAGAAGGGAGATGAAGCATAGGCTTGGTTACCTAGAATGAATAAATATTTCCAGATCTACAACTATTCTGATGATTTAAAGGAGAAAATGGCCATCTACAACTTAACTGGAAAAGCAGATATTTGATGGCTAGATATATAAAAAAAGGTAAAAGGTATAAAAGAGCATTACGTGACATGTAAAAACTTTAAGAAGCACTTTAAAGGGAAGTATCTTTCAGAATAGTACTATGAAGAAAAATCTAAATAATTTTATGAGTTAAGGCTAGGTGCTATGACCATTAAATCCTATTTTGTAATAAATTTCTAAGTCTGCTTCGTTATGTACCATATAGAATAGATGAAAAACCAAAAATACAACTCCTTCTCAACTTCTTGCCTCTTATGATTAAAGAAACGATTGAGTATGACAATCTGAAGATGCTAGAAGAGGCAATGAAAAAAGAAAATTTATGCTATGATCAGAATAAGAATCAAAGAGAAAATGTACCTAACTGGAAAACTAAAAGATGTGACAACTTTGATGAAAGAAAGAAGAATATTAATTTTTACAAAAATAATGGGAATAACTACAAAGGGAATTTGGGTAATAATTATGAAGGTTTTAAACCAAGAAAAACTATAGTAAAAGAAAGAGGTCGTCCCACTACCTTTAATAAAAAACACTGCACAAAGAGAACCTTTAAAATGTTGGGAATGTGGTGAGCCACATTATTTTAAGGACTGTCCCATATGAAAGAATTTTTTTATAATGTCCACTCCATTCAAGAACTTGTTACAATTGGGGATATGATGAGAAGCATGCCCAAAATCAGTGTTGCATTGGAGAATCATCAAGTAGGCCATCAAACTTCAATGGTCGAAATCAAAGGTATGATAAAAACTCAACCGATTTCTATTCTAATTGATCTATGTGGAAGTTTGAGTTATGTATCACCTAGGATTGTTGCAATGTGTAATTTATTACAAGAAAATTTTAGGAAGTCTTGGATGGTACAGTTAGCCATGGGTACTAAATGAAAGGTCACTAGTTATGTGAAAAATTGTGAAATTATGATGAATGAACTTAATACAAATGCTTATATGAATATATTACCATTAGATTCTTATGATATACTAATAGGAATTGATTGGTTAGAAAAACACGGGGTTATATTGAACTGTTATGATAAAAAATTTACATGCATGGATGAAAATGGAAATACAATTAAAGTAAAAGAAATTCCAAGAGAGGTTATGATCAGAGAAGTATATACCTTACAAATTAAAAGAACAATTCCTAAGGGATGTAAAGTATTTTCAGTATATCTAATGGATAACAAGGATAATGATAATAAACTTAAAATAAAAGACATACTGGTCTTAAAAAATTTTAAAAGCATCTTTCGAAAAAGTCCCTGGACTACCTCCAAAAATGGACATAGAATTTACCATCGATTTGATACCTGGAGTGGTACTAGCAAAAAAAGATCCTTATCTGATGGATATAATAGAACTTACAGAACTTAAATCACAATTTAAAGAAATAATTTATAAAAATTATATTCGACCTAGTGTTTCCGCTTGGAGAGCACTGGTCTTATTCGTAAAGAAGAAAGATGGAACCTAGTGTAGGGGTTCAAACCAAAACCAACCCAACCAGCACCTCCGGGATCTTTAGGGTGCTACACTTGGAAAGATAACCAAATTTAGCTTAATTGCCAAATTCTATGCTAAAATTGCCTTCCCACAATTTTTCCTCCACAATTTTCATTTCGCAAATCTATTTTTGCAATAGAGTTTTTGTTGTCGGGTTGTGGGATGAGGGATCTCAAAACACGCAAAGTCGGGATCCACAACTTTTGTTCTACAATTTCCTTCTCGAAATCAGGTTGCGAGATGCAAGATGTGGGATGCCAACTTCCCAAAGTTTTTCCCCCGCAACTTCCGTTCCAAAGCAACCTTCTCAAAATCAGGTTGCGGGATGCGGGATGCAAACTTCCCAAAGTTATGCCTCTACAAATTTCCACCCGCAAATTGTTTTCCACAATTTTTCCCACCGTTGGATTTTCCTCTGCTACCTTGATCTCCACCGTTCATTTTCTGCAAAACTCGTTAAGGTAGAAAATTTTGATTTGGGTGCAGATTGATCAAAGGTCGATCAATCCTACCTTTAGCCTGCACAATTTATCGACCTAGAACCCCTATATATGCATATACCTATACTTTATTTCATTCAAGCATCAATTTGGCATTTGAACCAATAGTTTCATGAAAACACGTCGATGTTCAAAAAGCCTCCACAGTCGGCTCTGCACAGGGACACCATTCACAATAATGCATACATCTAAGTTAATAATACTACAACACACACTGCTAATATTTCTATTAAACAATAAAAGAAAGAAACACACACAACTGGCTCTCTTTCAGTCTCTGCAATCCATTTAGAAATAGACATGGACATTGTTTTTTCTTCCCTGTACAAATTTGCAATCCTCGCCTTGAAAAGTAGAAACCCTACTACTTCTCAAAATTCGCTATTTATCCCAAGTTGTTGCTTCCCCCTTTTAGTCAGTTCTGTAACAGACACTACCACGCATAAGGGAAAATGTATCTGTCCAAACAAACAGTTCAGTGGCTGATCTCCATGTAGGGAATCATGACCCACCATTATTCCTACTGCTCTAACAGACTATGACTAAGCAGAATGACTCATCACTATCTAGAAATTTCATAAAAACATAGGTTATTTACAATGTAATAGTCTAGTGACAATTGACTAAAAATGTGGAGACCCCTTCCTACCCTGATCTAACATTGAACTATGAATTTGAAATGGTTAGCTGGATGCTCCTGCATTAGAATCACAAGGGTGAAAATATTATGAACCCCTATTCATTAGTTCAGTTATAGTGCAACCCTTGGTTTCTAATTCTATAGCCCTCATTCACATAGAATCTTCTGGTGATCGCTTCTTCCATTTGACTAAATGCTCCAGATGGTCCTTTTTCCTTGTACTTTTGGTCACTTTAGTATCTAGAATGGACCCAATTTTCAATGGTTGTGTCAGAGGCATTCCGGTAGGCATCTCTAGCTCATCAGCATTTGCTGAGAATTTCCTGAGTGTACTGCAGGGTCCAACCTTTTTCCTCTTCATCCATTCTTTCTAGTACTGCATTTGTAACTAGTTCTTTGGTTCTTCCATCATGTGTTCATACTTATTTGAACATTCCAATTCTTCTTTTCTTTTCCCTACAAACAAGTTGTCAATTGGTTCTCCTCTACTTGCATATAAACAATTTAGTCTTCCCATTACAACAGTAAACAAAAAAATTATTAACATAATGATGCTTGATGTCCAATAATTCTCTTCTTAGATTATTTTCCCTTCCTCTCCTTTTCTTGTAACTGTTACATCACCACCCTTGGTAATCTCAGTAACCATACACTTCCAATTGTTTTTATTAACTTCATATGGTGATTCCTCTATCAATGCCATACTTTCATTGGACATTTCTTGCTGGAATGTTTTTCCCTTCAGCAAACCGTTGCACACCATGTTAGTTAAGTCAACTTCATTATCATTTTCCTCAACTTTTCAATCATTCACTATTTTCTTATCAGTCATAATCAGCAACTGATTATTAGCCTCATCTTGCTTACCCTTGAGTGGATGAATACTATGCTTCTTCCCATTCATTTCAAAGGAGTAAACATTCCTCTTGCCTTCATGCACTGCTTCCCTGTCAAAATTCCAAGGTCTACCTAATAAAATATGACAAGAATCCATCTCAATAATGTCACATCTTACCTCATCCTAATAGCTTCTAATTTGAAAGTTTACCTGGTATTGTTCTTTCACAAGAACTTGATGACCTTTTTGCATCCATGCAACTCTGTATGATTCTGGATGTACTGTCTTCCTCAAATTTAGTTTTTCCACCATCTCTGTAGACACAAAATTACTAATACTACCACTATCAACAATTAACTTGCAGCACTTACCTTCAAATTTGCAAACTGACTTAAACAAGCTCCTCCTTTGGATTGGCACCTCAATTATTTTCCTCATTAATAAGATTCACCTTCTTCAGGATAGGCCACAACCTCCTCTAATTCTTGTGGATCTTCAAGTTCAGTTTGTAGTACTTGTGATTCTCCCCGTATGGCAACATATTTTGGAAAATCCCATGACATGTGACCGAGCTATCCACGTGTGTAACATCTCACTATTCCACCTCTTCCTCTGCCTCTTCCTCTTGAAGGATTCTATCCACCCCTGTTTTCATTATTTCGGTTGGGCTGCCCTTGTTGGTTTGGACCACTAGCTTCACCCTTTTGTTGTTGTTCCTTTCCCCTAGAACCTATTACCTTTGCTTTCTGACTCTTCCTCCTCATCAGCTTCTCCTTGTTGAATTATTGTAACTTCGAATAATATTCTATATATATTTTATTGATCCTCGATGTTTCTATTGGGAGAATCATTTGTATTTCTTTGTACCCCGATGTTCCTAATCGGGAGAAATAATAAGAGTCATGAGGAAGTCCCCTCCATTTTAATTCGGGTCATCAGTACCCTCCAGAATATGTTATTATATTAAGTTATCCTAGTTGTGGTTACTCGAGCCTAGATAACTGAGTTAAGTTTACTCGAGCCTACATAACTAGGTTAAATGTCAAGTGAACGAAAGAATATAAATAGAGGTGACTTTCTTCTCATTTGAACATACTCACACTCACTTGTGTAGCGCATAAGAGAGAGAGAGAAAGAGAGATGTAGCTGGAAGGAGAAGGAAGATCAGTTTTGGGGTTTTACCTCTTATCTTTTTGGGGCATCTATATTGAGGAATCTTTTGCTGGGTTTTTCCCATTAGGGTTTTCCCAGGATAATTTTGTGTTGTTCTTGTGATATTGTTTCTTTCTATGATCCTATCTATATGCTTTGGTTATGAAATTGGAATTATATATTGATAATATAGCTTAGCATATGGAATTCTAACATGGTATCAGAACTAACCTGAATAGGACAGCTTTCACAAGAGAAAAATCCCTCTCTCTCTTCCCGACAAGAAATTAGGGTTTCAGGAAAAATTTTGAATTTTGGAAAACTAATTGTATGGAAATTTCTGCCCTCCTAGAGTGCATCTATTTATTTTAGAATAGATATTTTTGGGTGAGTGAGTCCCTGGGAAAGTCAAACCCTAGTTTAATAGCTGCACCAGAAAACTGCTGGAAGCTGCAGTGCTGAATGTCACAAGTCAGTTTTGAAAGGTGAATACTTGAGATCTCTAGAAACCAAGCACACCAGTCAACTTGCCTTAGTCAAGAACATATCCTGGTAAGTTCAGTTTCTCATTCCGCAGAATTTCAATTTTTATGACTTTCTGACAAGATGGCCCTAAGAAATAAGCTTGAGGACCAACTAGAAGGCATAGAGAGTTTTCAAGCATGGAAATATAGGATTGGCCTCATTCTCCAAGAGAATGGTCTTGATAAGTATATCAAAGAGGAAGTTGCAGAACCTGAAGAAGATAAAGCTAAGGAGAAGCACAAGAAGGATATGAATAGGGCACAAAGGATTATTGCTGACTCTATCAAGGATCACTTGATCCCTCAAGTGTCATCCAATAAGACTCTGAAAGAAATGTATGATTCCCTATCCATAATGTATGAGGGTATAAACATCAACAGAAAGATGAATCTAATAGCTTAACTAAAGAGCACCAATATGTGTCATGGAGAATCCATCTGGGACTACTTCACAAGGGTTCTCTCAGATCAAAGAACAACTAGAAGCCATTGGAGACAAAATTGATGAAGATGATATGATTATGACTTCCCTCAATGGTCTAACTAGACCCTGGGAGCCATTCATCCAGATGATGTGTGCCAGGAAGGAAAGCATGAATTTTTATGTTGTATTGGAATATTGTATTCAAGAGGAGACTAGAGTGGAAAATAGAGAATCCCTACTAAAGGAGGATGATCAATCCCTAGCCACTCGTACCAAGAGAAGAAGAAGTCAACCCAACTTCAAGAAGGGAAACAAGAGTAAGTATCAACCTCCCAAGAATTTCCAGAAGACAAGAGAAAATATCCCCAATAGGGACTACTCCGGCTTTCAATGTTTTCATTTTGATAAGATATGACACGTTGACATAAATTGTCCTATGAAAAAACAAGAACAGAAGACGAGGATCAATAATAACAAAAGACATGATGCTCATCTAGCTGAAGATGAGGACGAAGAAGAAGAAGAGGAAGGACCTCCAAGTAAGCAAGCAAGAGAAGAAGATGAAGAAGAGTATGTGTTATTCTCTGCACTCTCTGGATCTATAATACATGGAGAAGATATTTGGCTTATTGATAGTGGCGCTTCAAATCACATGATGGGACAAAATAAAACTCTGTCAAGACTTGAATAAAAGAACTCTACTTAGAAATTATCTCTAGGAGATGACTATCAATATCCGATCAAAGGAATTGGGGAAGCAAGCTACACGCTTGATTAAGGAAATCCCCTGAAGATGAAAGAAATAATATATGTACCAAGTCTAAAGAAGAATTTACTTTCTATATCAGCTTTAGATAAGAAAGGATTCAGAGTTGCATTCATAGATTTCCATGTACTCATGTGTCCCAAAGGAAAGAATATTGAAGATGCAGTTGTCATTGGTGAAGAAGAAGGAGGCCTGTATAAACTCAAGGGACATTCAAAAACAACCCTTGTTCATGAGTCCACTGATCCTAGTGAACTATGCAATAAAAGGATTTCTCACATCAATTACAAAGCACTACCTCATGTGAACAAAGTAGTGATGGGATTACCAGACATGAAGATCAAACATGAAGGCATTTGCAAAGGATGTGCAAAAGGAAAGAACATCAAGAATCCATTCCTGAAGAGTGAAACAAAAAAAGGTACATTGGAATTGATTCATTCAAATGTGTGTGGTCCAATGTCCTCCACATCTTTAAGTGGTTTTGAATATTATATTACCTTTATTGATGACTCTTCAAGAAAGACTTGGATATACTTCTTGAAAAAAAAGAGTGAATTATTTGACAAATTCAAGGAATTCAAAGCCTTGATAGAGAATCAAGACACTTCGATCAGACAATGGCAGAGAGTATACTTCAAAAGAGTTTGAATCCTTCTGTAAAGATGTTGGAATCAAGAGGGAACTAACTAATCCCTAAAATCCTAAATAGAATGGTGTTGTGGAAAGAAATAACAAAACCATCATGGAGGCAGTGAAGACAATGATATATGATCAAGATCTTCCAATGCATCTATGGGCAGAAACGGCAAGAACTGTTGTCTACGTACAGAATATAATATCTCACAGTGCTCTTAGATTCAAGACTCCATAAGAGATTTTCATGGGAAAGAAACCTAAGGTAAGTCACCTCAAGATATTTGGTTGTCCAGTATATGTTGATATACCAAAAGAGAAAAGAACCAAGTTGGATCCTTCTGGAAAGAAGGGAATATTTGTTGGATACTGTGAAGTGTCCAAGGCATTCAGAATTTACATTCCTATATTTGATCACATGGAAATTAGTAGCGATGTAACAATGGATGAAGAAGTAGCTCTCAAGAGATCCAGAAAATGTCAACATGAAGAAGTGTATGAGGAATATGTACCTCCCAGAAATGTAGATACTACATCCCTCCCTGAAGATGAAGTACCTGAAGAGCATGATATGATAGAACCATAAGAACCTCCTATGATGGAGATATCAAAAAAGAGAAATCCTATTTGGTCAAGATAAATTATACACGAAGCAGAAAGATATGGAGCTCCTGAAGGCTCCACAAGGATAAGCAAGAAGCCCAAGCCATTTTCCAACTATGTGGCTTTGATGTGTGACCTGGTGGATCAAGAACCTACAAAATACAATAAATGATACAGAAGAAAGAATTGGTAGAAGCAATGACTGAAGAATACTAGTCAATAATGAAGAATGATGTATGGGATATAGTTCCCAAAATAGAAGGAAAGAGTGTAGTATCATACAAATGGATCTACCAGAAAAAACATGCAACTGACGGAAGTATCAAAAAGTATAAAGCAATATTTTTGGCCAGAGGTTTCTCTCAGAAAGAGGGAATTGATTATGAAGATACATTTGCACCATTGGCACAGTATACTTCGATTAGAGCTATCATGGAACTTGCATCCATGATGAAGTGGGACTTACACTAGATGGATGTGAAGACAGCCTTCCTACATGGTGTGATTGAAGAAGAAGTGTACATAGAACAACCACAAGGATTTGAAGTTGAAGACAAAAGGAATCGTGTATGCAAACTAAAGAAGGCCCTGTATGGATTGAAGCAAGCTCCTAGAGCTTGGTATGGAAGGATAGATAGTTTCCTAACAAGCTTGGACTTTACCAAGAGTAAAGTCGATCCTAATATTTACTACAAGGTTATAAAAGATGAACATTGCATACTATTACTATATGTGGATGACTTATTTCTAACAGAAAATGAGAAACAGATTGTGGAAAGAAAGAAGAAGCTCACTGAAGAATTTGAGGTGAAATAACTTGGGTTAATGCATTATTTCCTAGGTCTGGAAGTATGGAAAATTTTAGAAGGAATATTTCTCAACCAGGGAAAGTATGCAGTAGAGATATTGAAAATATTCGATATGTTGGAATGCAAAGCCATGGCCACACCCATGGATTCCAACCGAAAGTCGTTAGCTGATGACTCGTCAGAGTTAGGAGATGTGACTCAATATAGACATATTATTGGTTCGTTGATGTACCTAACAAATACCAGACCAGACATTTGTTTTGCTATGAAAACCTTGAGTCAATATCTAGTTCAACCTAGATGTGTTCAACTGACAGCCGCAAAACATGTGATGAGATATCTAAAAGGGACTATAGACTTTGTTCTATACTATGATGGAAACCATGAGTACAGATTGTATGGCTATACAGATGTAGATTGGGTTGGAAGTGTATCAGATAGGAAAAGCACATCAAGTGGATGTTATAGTCTGGGATCTGCTATGATTTCATTATTTTGCAAGAAACAGTCTAGTATTTCTCTTAGAACTGCTGAAGCAGAATATATAGCAGCTTGCTCTACTAGTTCTAAAGTCATATGGATTCAGAAGCCGATGTAAGGTTTATTCAACCTGGAGTTGGATACTACCATGATTCTATGTGATAACCAAAGTTGTATAAAGATGACAAAGAACCCAGTGTTCCACGATAGATCGAAGCACATAGAAATATAGTATTTCTACATTCGAGATATGATGTAGAAGGGATCCATAAAGCTCCAGTATGTGAGTATCGATGAATTAGGTTGATGATATGTTGATGAAACCTCTGTCCCAGGTAAAGTTTGAATACTTTTGAGACAAGCTTGGTGTTTTTTGGAAATACCTTCCTCGAAAGGTGGAGCAGTGATATTGCAGTGGGAGTGTATCATCCCTGGACATCTCTCCAAAAGTGATCCGTAGAATTATATCTCCAAGAAAGAAGAAGGATTGTATCAGCCTTGAACATTAGTTCTAAAGTGATCTGATGACTTTGATCCTTGAGAATGTGTTAGGATTGTATCATCCTTGAAATTGTTTTTAGAATGCATCTAGTGACTTCGGTCCTAGAGAATGTGGTAGGATTGTATCATCCTTGAAATTTTGTTCAGAATGGATCCGATGACTTTGGTACTCGAGAACGTGGTAGGATTGTATCATCCTTGAAATTTTGTTCATAATGGATCTGGTGACTTTAGTACTTGAGAACGTGGTAGGATTGTATCATCCTTGAACTTTTGTTCAGAATGGATCTGGTGACTTTGGTATTCGAGAACATGGTAGGATTGTATCATCCTTGAACTTTGTTCAGAATGGATCCGGTGACTTCGGTACTCAAGAACATGGTAGGATTATATAATCCTTGAACTTTTGTTCAAAATGGATCTGATGACTTCAGTAATCGAGAACGTGGTAGGATTGCATCATACTTGGACTTAATCCTAACGTGATAGGGAGTGATTATCTCGTAATTGAATCTAGTGACTTCTGTTGTCGAGAATGTGGTGGGATTGCATCATCCCTGGACTTTAAGTCCGAAAGTGATCCATATACTTTCGTATTCGTATTGTGGATTACAGTTTGTTGCTGATGATAATGATGTTCTTGATTGAAATATCAGAGTGTGATGATGATGATGTTATTGATCAAAAGATCAGAGTGTGAGGATGATGATATTACTGATCGAAAGATCAGAGTGTGATGATGATGATGTTACTGATCGAAAGATCAGAATGTGATGATGATGATGTTGCTAATTGAAAGACAAAAGTATGATGATGATGATGATTTTTGATCGAAATATCAGAATGTAATGATGATGATTTTGCTTATCGAAAGTTCAGAGTATGATGATGATGTGATGTTGTCGATCGAGTGGTCAAAGTGTTGCTACTGCTGAAGTTTGAAGATGAAGACTATATGTTGAAGATGATGAAAATCTTCCAATGATTTATAGATATATCAACCTGATGATGTTGATGATTCCCTCTCTCTCCTACATATGTTGTTGTTGTTGTTATTGTAGAATTCCCTTCTCATTAAGGGGGAGTGTTGAATTATTGTAACTTCGAAGAATATTCTATATATATTTTATTTATCCCCAATGTTTCTATTGGGAGAATCATTTGTATTTATTTGTACCCCAATGTTCCTAGGTCATTAGAACCCTCTCGAATATGTTATTATATTAAGTTAGTCTAGTTGTGGTTACTTGAGCCTACATAACTAGGTTAAATGTCAAGTGAACAAAATAATATAAATAGAGGTGAGGTGCTTCTCATTTGAAAATACTGTTGAGCCTCATTTTGTTATCATTTTTTGGCGTTAAAACAACACATTTAGATGCATATCTTATTATCTTTCATGTATTTTATGTCATACATAGCATTATTCAGCACAAGGTAAGAACAAATTTAATGTTTATTCAACTTTGGTTATTAATATCATTTTTATGATTTTGTTCACTAAAATCTATATTATTTAAAGCATATTTAATATAGTAATTGATTTACATATTTGCTTCCAGGTTATATGGTATGATTGGGTGAATTTATAAATAAAACACATTCAGCTTGCCATTCATCCTGATCTCTGCAATCATTGTCCAGCTCATCACGTAGCTCATTGTCCAGCTCATCACACAACTCGTTATCCATCTCACCACGCAACTCATCGTTTAGCTCGTTAATTAGGTTGCGCGATGCTAATAACTGATTCTAGGCATTTGATGTTGAAACAGTTTTGTAAATAGCCTGCTATCTAGGTGTTTGATGATTGAAGAAGCTCTCATCCTAAGATCGCCATCATGATACTTGTCATTTATGCATTCAAAGGAGAGAACATTCTACAAGATCGTCATTGTCATAATGTTGTTTCTTATTACCTCATCATCCAGCCCATTGTGCCCTCCTCCGTTTGACACCACACCATCAGTTGCGCTAAGGAAAGGGGTGCATCCCACATCATATACATTGGAGAAAGAGCCTTCATGCCACGTTCACATTGAAGAGATCAGGATCACATTGAAGAAGGGATATGCCTATGCGTTGGCCTGAGATTTGTTATTTCCTTTTATGATTGACTAAATTTAGAAAAGCGGTCGACCACTAAAGGGTCGACTTGCTTAATCTCTTGAAAACTGTGTGTATATAAACACTTCCATACAGAGAGATAGGGGATTGATCAATCCATTATATAGATAGTTAGTTTGCTTTGAGCAGAGGATATTGTAACTATGTTCCTTCTGTTTAATAAGAACTCTACGCTCTATTTTTTATGACTGCATGCGCAAGCATTCGCCAGGCATTATCCATGATTGATGAGAGCGCCCCTTGACAATCTGTGGTTTCTATTTCTGTATGAGCTTTTGTTATCTCATCCTTACAAATAAGTAGTTTTACTTCTAATTTGTTTAGGTAGTTAAGTTCTTGCAATTATTTATTTCTATGTTTCCTCTAGCATGTATATGTTGTAGTCAATAAAATGCATACTATGTTGTTAACGTAGTTTTTGTTTATAAATGGCTGGTCACGTATAGTTTGCTTTCAGGTTTGCTTTTAATCCTTTAATTCTTAGCTTATTGTTCAATCTTATTTACAAGCATATAGAATAGATTGTTTTTATCGATTTAAATAGAATTTAGATAAGCACATAGAATAGCTTGTTCTTATAAATTTAGATTGATTAAGTTCTGTTTATTCCTATTATGCGTTTATGCAATTTAAATTCCAGTTTGTTTATTAATATGCAATGATTTTCTAATTTTCATCTATTTGTTTTTGTTTATTTCACTGTTGAAAATGATGATTAATTAGGTTTAAATTCTTTCTTTATGCATGTTGTTTTCATATGCAAAAAATCACCTGATAATTAAATCATTTAGGTATGTTTTTATTATTTTATGTTTACAGCCTTTCGTCCGGACTATTTGTTTGGACTGTCATTTGGACCTTCCTTCTAGAATGTTGTTCAGCCTTCCATCCGATATTTAGTTTATTTTTAACCTGTTTTTCAGTTCTTTTGGTTTTTTTAATTCTGTTATGTTTTGATAACTAGGTACAAATTACATTAGCCTTAGGACCTCAGGTTAGATTATTTTAAATACTTATTAAAAGCCCTTTTTGTATTTCTTTTCAATTAAAGTGTGTTTTTGAATTATGATTTGATTTTCTTATTTTGTCTTTGATTTCCAGATTCTATAATATTTGATTTAATTTAATTTACCATTGTTTATAATGAATCTAGGATTAAAAATGTTAATTTCTAGGAAATGTACTAATACTTTGTACATTAATACTAGCATAGGGTTTATTTCTTTAATTGTATGTTTACTAAGAATGCTTATAGATTAAAGAATTAGAGAAGCCTTCTTAATTAAGTTTTCTTTACTAAGTGTTCTAGTTGCTTCTTTATTTATTTTTCTACTTATTCATAAGCTAGACATTTTTCAGTGTTTGAAGTTGTTTATGAAATTTTTCTCATTCTTAAATTAAGAAAAAGAAGAGTTAATTAATGAGTAGTCTCATATTATCCTAGTATGATGTTTTGTTTTAGTTTAATCATATTAATAATTAAATTTTTAGGAGTTTGACTTGGTTTTTCATTTCAAATATTTTTCAATATTTTGTTTATTAAAATAGTTCCACAACGCCTTAGGAACCCCTCTACCTTTGCATATATTTTGCATCAACTCGAATCCTACCAACCCCAGTCGATAATTAAATATTAGGTGTAATCAATATAGTAGAACACATCCAAACATTTTGGTATTAATTTAGTCGAGATAACACCCAACATTTTGGCGCCGTTGCCAGGGAGTTGTTCTGTAAGGTACAAAAAATAGAATTTGCTTATGAAGTTTAGAGATAGATTGGTGGCAGGGGAGCAGTAAGATGAGAGGTAAGAACCTACGCATCTGTTATAACAGGAGCCCCAAAACCAAGCAGTAGCAGTAGTCTAGGTTTTCCTTTACTTTAGTTTTTCATACACAAAGTCTAGATATATAAGGTTTCCTTTACGTTACACAGCAAGGGGAAGGGGAGACGATAATATACCAAGACGAATTCACTACAGAGTTTCCATAGTGTGACATCCTGACGCATCCACTTTAGTGGGTCGCCCCAAAGCCTTGTTGTTCTTTTTTTGCACAAGTGTGTTTACTCTACGCAAAGTTTGATTTATTTCCCTTAAGCGTACTTTTCTTTTTGCAGACATAGATAGTTTACTTTTTCATAAGTTCAATTTGATGTATGTGTGCCTTTAGGTAATTTACTTTCGTACAATTTACTTGTATACAATTGTAGGACTCATTTCACATTTAAATCACCTAGTGGTGTTTTAAGAACCACCCACCTTGCTAACAAATTGAGAGGAACATTTGAAAGAGGAACCTTAAGAAAATACATGAAAAACTATTTATATTGTGGGAATATATGGTAGGAGAGAAGGATGAAGAAGTTTTTACCTTTGAATTGCCTATTAGAGATCCAGGAGGAGTGGCACAAACACAGTACGTTCCGCCATCCATTTTACCAAACTTTTATGGATTAGAGAATGAAGACCCTGATGAATTTTTATTTCAATTGGAAATACTCTGTAGAGCATACAATGTTCAAAATCTATAAAAAAATCGTCTTCGTTCAAAGGAGCAACCCTCCGATGGTTCATGATCCTAGGTGGGAACTGCATTCAAACTTGGGAAGATATGAAACGTATATTTTTGCAAAGATACCAAGACTATTGTAGGGTCAATGAGTACCTCTTTGAAATAACCCAGGGAGAAGATAAAAATTTGGAAAACTATGTTGAACGCTTTCAACACAAGCTTCAGAGATCAAAACTAGGATAGTCGGGGAAGGATACCTTGAAAAAACTTTTACTCAAAGGCATAAAAAATGAATATTTAGAAATTTTAAATCTAATCGGAATAGGTGATGTATTTCAGTTATCATATTATAATGTTTGTGAATTATGTAGAAGGTATTCAAGAGGAAAATTCAATATTAGTAAGAATATACCCTCTTCTTAGCCTTATCTTAACCCCTGTCAACCTTGTTCACAAATCCTTTCTGTCCCATCTGATGATCATAGGGATACTCTCTCTTATGATGCAACACTTCCTGTTCTATAATATTTTCAACAATATCCCATTTTCCAGGAAGGATTAACTACACAAGCCAATAAATTGTACCTGCCACAATCACCTCCCCATAAACCCCCTCTATGCCCTACGCACATTCCTGTTTAATACATTCTTCATTCTAACAACAATAAAGCAGTACAATATGCTTACAGTGTTGAACTACAACATTTACCCACTTTCCATACCTCACCAAAATTATTGCAAGAAATTCATACAATATTTGGAGAGGTTATAGATCAAGGAGTTGTGGAAACTATGGGAGGTAATGAAATTTCTACCTGCCCTTTTCCACAAGAAGATAAGATCAACATGGAATGCATCTCATTTGATGAGCAACAGACATTAGAACCTGAATCTTCCCCATCACTAAACATAGATTCTTTATGCATTCCAAGGGTGAATGAAAGACCTTGTGACATGACAAATGAAGAAGAAATTCTAGAATACATAAGCCACATTGAAATATGGTTCCAAAAAGGAAACAAGCCATGGTACCATCCTCTTCTTCAATGCTTATTGTTGCTAAATCAAACAGCTCAGTTGATTCTTCATGCCGAGGTAATCATGGTAATATTCTCCTTGTATGTGGATAAAGGTATATTTTTAATTTTGCTTCGAACTTGGTTACATTGGAAGAATTCATACACCTAAATATAATTGTTTTATTTTTAATTAGAATAGGATATGTATGTAAATATGTGTGTTTGTTTCCTTGAATAAATAAGATTCACTTCTGATAAAATTGATTACATGCGACTCTTTTGTTTTTATGTTTTTATGAATAAATTGAATCATCTAACAAGTGGTTTTGTAGTTTAATATTTTATCTCTATAAGCAGTTCATGGAGTATTATTCGGAAATGGGAAGTACACTAAAACACTTTTAAAGTATCTTAACTTTTATTGGGGTACTTTTGAAATTTATAGCTTATACTGACAATTAAAAACAATTTTCTATATATCACTCTAAACAGTTTCTTTTATGATTCATATAGTTTTTGGTATTTTGATTAAGACATGTATATTCTTGATTTTTTATTTTAAACAGTTGCATGATAAGACTTACTCTCATTAATATATTTTTTGAATATCACATTATACCTATGGACTACTAGTTCATTCTACTTGTTATCAAAACTTATCTCTTAAAATATCTTTGTGTGATAACTCGATAGTCGGTGGAATTTTTTCCTATGGGGAACATTATTTATATTTCATGAATAAGAAGGGTTATAAGGTCAAAGAACAACTTTAATTTATTCTCTTTTGACATTATTTATGATTAAGGCCATTATGAAAATTACTTATATTTTTTTACAAAATTGAATTATATGTTTTAACAGGGCTTAGCACGCTCTAGTACCAATCAGCTTCCATATACTTAATATCATTATACAAGGCGAACCCGATGGGGTATTGAACAGGCGTACCGGCAGCAGGTCAATGCTAAGTAAAAACTTAAAACAAGGAATCTCGATAATTGCAAGTAGACCCTCCGGGGTACTGAACAGGCTCCCTGGCAGGGGGGCTATGCTTGCATGGTACCAAGATAAACCTGTCGGGGTACTGAATGGTCCTGCTGGTAGGGGGGCAATATCGGGTAAAAGAGATCTAGTTAATGCACTACTATGCACATGATTCGGAGCATAATAATAAATATGAATAAAAAATTTCAAATTTTGTTTCATGGACGATTGTTTTTAATGTCATTTGAGAATTGTTTTAATTTAGAATGGGACCTAGACATCTAATTCAACACATACCTAGGATGTCATTATCCTAGATGGGACCCATAGCTACAAAATCTCACACACTCCGAGGTAAACTCAAAATATCTTATGATGACAGGATATCCTTAAAATAAGGCATGAATGACTAGCTTTTCCTCTGTCACGCTTTTTCTCTTGTCAATATTTACGTGGTCTTTCCAAGCACTCTTACATTTTTCATGAATATACATATCTGAATCATTTCCATTTACTAGTTAGTTTTTCTTTTTATGAACTAATAAACCAACATGATAAGACTCTTTCTATATGGAACAATCAAATATTCTTTCTCATGGCTTGAGGACATGCCATACCTTTGCTTTTGGGGGGGGAGGATTAGGAAAAAATAGACTGTTGTTTTTATTTTTCATTATTTATGACAAGTCTATTTTATCTAACAAAAATGATAAGTATTTTTCAGGATAAATTAGCAATGGAACTTGGTTATAGCATGAAGTGTATTTTTACAGAAGATCAATATGGAGGACTATAAGAAGGATCGAAGGAAAATCCAAATGAAATACCACATGATGATCTCAACTTGGTGATATTATAGCACTTATGACTAAAATTTACTAACCATATTTTGTTTTTGCAAATAGTTTTTACCTCCATGAGAATGCTTTGACCTTAAAAGTTTTTTAGTGATCATTTCACTGTTATTAACCCTATCCTTTTACTCAATTATGTATGTAAACTATCAAATGACTGATTTTCTTGTTGATCAATCTTATCATAAATGAAATTATATCTTTTGTGTTATATGTTCGACCTGTCCAAAGTTTTACTTTGGATATGATTGAACTAATTATAAACTTTATGAACTCACTTATTCATGCATATGCCTGTTGATGGCTCACATTTTAAAGTTCGCTTTGATAGTGTGATCTCTTATCTTTTTCTTTGCTCATTGGGACCTGGCATTTCTCCGGTTTGGGGGAATGTTGAGCCTCATTTTGTTATTATTTTTTGGCATTAAAATAACACATTTAGATGCATATTTTATTATCTTTTGTGTATTTTATGTCATACAGATTGTTATTCAGCACAAGGTAAGAACAAATTTCATGTTTATTTAACTTTCATTATTAATATCATTTTTATGATTTTGTTAACTCAAATCTATATTATTTAAAGCATATTTAATATATTAATTAATTTACATATTTGTTTGTAGGTTATATGGTATGGTTGGGTGAATTTATAAATAAAACGCATTCAGCTTGCCATTCATCCTGATCTGTGCAATCATTTTATAGTATATCACGCAACTCGTTGTCTAGCTCATCATGCAGCTTGTTGTCCGCCTCACCATGCAGCTCATCATCCAGCTCGTTAATCAAGTTGCGTGCAGCTAATAATTGATTCCAGGCATTTGATGTTGAAACAGTTTTGTAAACGGCCCTCTATCCACATGTTTAATGATTGAAGAAGCTCTTAGCCTAAAATAGCCATCACGCTACTCGTCATTTACGCATTCAAAGGAGAGAACATTCTAGAGGATCGTCACTATCACAATCTTGTTGCTTATTACCTCGTCATCCAGCCTGTTTTGCTCTCCTCCATTTGACACCACATCATCAGTTGCGCTAAGGAAGGGGCTTCATGCCACATCATATACGCTGGAGAAAGAGCCTTCATGCCACGTTCACATTGAAGAGATCAGGATCATGTTGAAGAATGGATATGCCCATGTGTTGGCCTGAGATTTGTTATTGCCTTTTATGATTGACTAAATTTAGAAGAGTAGTCGACCACTAAAGGGTCGACTTGCTCAATCTCTTGAAAACTGTGTGTATATAAACACTTCCATACAAAGTGATAGGGGATTGATCAATCCATCAGATAGATAGTTAGTTTGCTTTGAGGGAATGATATTGTAACTATGTTCCTTCTATTTAATAAGAACTCTATGCTCTATTGTTTATGACTTCCTTTGCAAGCATTCGCCAGGCATTATCCATGATTGCTGAGAGGGCCCATTGACAATCTGTGGTTTCTATTTTCATATGAGTTTTTGTTATCTCATCCTTATAGATAAGTAGTTTTACTTCTAATTTGTTTTGGTAGTTAGGTGCTTGCAATTATTTATTTCTCTGTTTCCTGTATCATGTATATGTTATAGTCAATAAAATTCATACTATGTTGTTAATGTAGTTTTTGTTTATAAATGGCCGATCATGTATAGTTTGCTTTCAGGTTTGCTTTTAATCCTTTCATTCTTAGCTTATTGTTCATTCTTATTTACAAGCATATAGAATAGGTTGTTTTTATCGATTTAAATAGAATTTAGATAAGCACATAGAATAGGTTGTTCTTATCAATTTAGATAGATTATGTTATGTTTATTCCTGTTATAAGTTTATGAAATTTAAATTCCATATGCAATGATTTTCTTATTTTCATGTATTTGTTTTTGTTTATTTCACTGTTAAAAACGATGATTAATTAGGTTTAAATTCTTTCTTTATGCATCTTGTTTTCATATGCACAAAATCAGCTGATACTTAAATCATTTAGGTAAGTTTTTATTATTTTATGTTTATAGCCTTTCATTTGGATTGTGTGTGTGGACTGTCATTTGGACCTTCCTTCCATATTGTTGTTCAGCCTTCTATTCAGTCTTTAGTTTATTTTTAACCTGTTTTCAGTTCTTTTGGGTTTTTGAATTCTGTTATGTTTTGATAACTAAGTAAAACTTACATTAGCCTTAGGACCTTAGGTTAGGTTATTTTAAATACTTATTAAAAGCCCTTCTTATATTTCTTTTCAATTAAAGCGATTTGCTTATTTTGTCTTTGATTTCCAGATTCTGTAATATTTGATTTAGTTTAATTTACCGTTGTTTATATTGAATCTAGGGTTAAGCATGTTAATTTCTAGGAAATGTACTAATACTTTGTAGATTAATACTAGCATAGGGTTTATTTCTTTAATTGTATGTTTATTGAGTATGCATATAGATTACAGAATTAGAGAAGTCTTCTTAATTAGGTTTTCTTTACTAAGTGTTCTAGTTGCTTCTTTATTTATTTTTCTACTTATTCACAAGTTAGACATTTTTCAGTTTCTAAAGTTGTTTATGAAATTTTTCCCATTCTTAAATTAAGAAAAAGAAGAGTTAATTAATGAATAGTCTTATATTATCCTAGTCTAATGTTTTGTTTTAGTTTAATCATATTAATAATTAAATTTTTAGGAGTTTGACTCAGTTTTTCATTTTGAATATTTTTCTATCTTTTCTTTATTAAAATAGTTCTACAACGCCTTAGGAACCCCTCTACCTTCGCATATATTTTGCATCAACTCGAAGCCTACCAACCTCGGTCGATAATTAAATATTAGGTGTATTCAATATAGTAGAACACATACAAAATTTTTGGTATTAATTTAGTTGAGATAATACCCAACATTTTGGCGCCATTGCCAGGGAGTTGTTCTATAAGGTAGAAAAAATAGAATTTGCGTATGAAGTTTAGTGATAGTTTGGTGGCGGGGGAGCAGTAAGATGAGAGGTAAGAACCTGCGCATCTGTGATAACAGGATCCCCCAAACCCAGTAGTAGCATTAGTTTAAGTTTTCCTTTAGTTTAGTTTTTCATATACAGAGTCTAGATAGATAAGGTTTCCTTTACATTACACAGCAACGGGAAGGGGAGACGGTAATATGCAAAGACAAATTCACTATGGATTTTCCATAGTGTGACAGCCTAGGGAATCCACTTTATTGGGTCTCCCCAAATCCTTGTTGTTCTTTTTTCGCACAAGTGTGTTTACTCTATGCAAAGTTTGATTTATTTCCCTTAAGCGTACTTTTCTTTTCGCAAACATAGATAGTTTACTTTTTCATAAGTTCAATTTGATGTACGTGTGCCTTTCGGTAATTTACTTTCGTACAATTTACTCGTATACAAGTGTAGGACTCATTTCACATTTAAATCACCTAGTGGTGTTGTAAGAACCACCCACCTTGCTAACAAATTGACAGGAACATTTGAAAGAGGAACCTTAAGACAATACATGAAAAACTATTTATATTGTGGGAAGATATGGTAGGAGAGAAGGATGAAGAAGTTGTTACCTTTGAATTCCCTATTAGAGATCCAAGAGGAGTGGCACAAACACAGTATGTTCCCCCATCCATTTTACCAAACTTTCACGGATTAGAGAATGAAGACCCTGATGATATTTTATTTCAATTGGAAATACTCTATAGAGCATACAATGTTCAAAATATGAAAATTTTTCCTCTTACATTGAAAGGAGAATCCCTCCGATGGTTCATGAGCCTAGGTGGGAACTGCATTCAAATTTGGGAAGACATGAAACCTATATTTTTGCAAAGATACCAAGACTATTGTAGGGGCGATGAGGACCTCTTTAAATAACCCAAGCAGAAGAAGAAAATTTGGAAAACTATGTCAAACGCTTTCAATACAACCTTCAGAGATCAAAACTAAGACAGTCAAGGAATGATACCTTGAAAAAATGTTTACTCAAAGCCATAAAAAATGAATATTTAGAAATTTTAAATCTGATGGGAACATGTGATGTATTTCAATTATCATATGATAATGTTTGTAATTATGTAGAAGGTATTCAAGAGGAAAATTCAAGATCAGTAAGAATATACCCTCTTCTCAGCCTCATCTTAACCCTGTCAACCTTGTTCACAAATCCTTTTTGTCCCATCTGATGATCATAGGGATACTCTCTCTTATGATGCAACACTTCCTATTCTACAATATTTTCAACAATATCCCATTTTCTAGGCAGGATTAACTACACAAGCCAATCAAATGCACCTGCCACAATCACCTTCCCATAAACCCCCTCTATTCCCTACGCACATTCCTGTTAATCCATTCTACATTCTAACAACAATACAGCAGTACAATATGCTTAAAATGTTGAACTGCAACATTTACCCACTTTCCATACCTCACCAACATTACTGCAAGAAATTCATACAAGATTTGGAGAGGTTATAGATCAAGGAGTTGTGGAAACTATGGGAGGTAATGAAATTTATACCTAGCCTTTTCCACAAGAAGATAAGATCAACATGGAATGCATCTCATTTGATGAGGGACAAACATTAGAACCTGAATCTTCCCCATCACTAAACATAGATTCTGTATGCATTCCAGGGGTGAATGAAAGACCTTTCAACATGAAAAATGAAGAAGAAAGTCTAGAATACATAAGCCACATTGAAATATGGTTCCAAGAAGGAACCAAGCCATAGTACCATCCTCTTCTTCAATTCTTATTGCTGCTAAATCAAACAGCTCAATTGATTCTTCATGCCTAGGTAATCATGGTAATATTCTCCTTATATGTGGATAAAGGTATATTTTTAATTTTGCTTCGAACTTGGTTACATTGGAAGAATTCATACACTTAAATATAATTGTTTTATTTTTAAGTAGAATAGGATATGTATGTAAATATGTGTGTGTGGAAATTGAACCCAATATATAGAGCAATTACACTCACAAAATTGCTAATCAAACATGCAAAATTAACATCAAAGGAGACTGAAATTTGATCATAACACTAATCTGTATTGAATAAGTGTACAATAGACATACTTGTGAAGTAATAGGATGATGAAATATATAATTACATGAGAGATTCAAATGCATAAGGATTCCATTCGAAATAGTAAAAAAGTAGGATTACTAAATCTAGTCAAATCCCCCATAGGTGCATAAAGCAGTTTCCAAATCCACTAAGATGCTCACGAATTGGATAAGTCAAGTAGGAAATCTAATGAGGGATGGAAAGAAAACTCATACATGCTTTTATTAGGAGAAAAGGATGGAGGATGATGTGGGTAAAAAACAAGTCAACTACACCTAGTCTAGCTTTTCCTTTTGCCTTAATTCTCAATAAAACAGATAGCTTTTTAGAAAAAGCAGATATGCACTTTGGAGGATCTGGAATAAAGAAGACATGCTAAATATGGTTTCCAGGAGGTTTTCCAAGAACTCCATGACTCAGTTTTAGAAAGTGTTGACTTCTATGACATGTATAAGGCAACTAGCATAGAGTGGAATCTAGGAGACTAGGTAATAAGACAAAAATGATTTAATTAATGTCTAAGGTAGGTAACTATGGTTTGATTATTCTAACGCCCCCCCTTAAGCCTGAATTTATGAGTAAATATTAGAAAACTATAGGGCCTAGCAACAAGGCTTAGTCACCCTTTACATACTGCTTGTCCATTCAACCAAGGAAAGAGGCAAAAACCCAATGGGAAAATCCTCCCTTAAGCATGGACAGTAAAACAAAATTTGAAAATATTATCATCAATCATGCTTCACAGTATGATCAGCAATCCCCAGCAGTGATTTGAGATTGCTGAATGTAATCTCACAAAAAACTTTGGTGAATATGTCTGCTACTTGTTATGAAGATGCACAGAAGAGTAAATGAATGGTGCCATCATGCACAAGTTGTCTGATGTAGTGCATATGGATCTCAATGTGTTTGGTTCGCTGTCTCTGAACTAGATCATTGTAGATTCAAATGGTTCTCTAATTATCACAGTAGATAATAGTTGAAAACTCTGATTTGAAGCCACATTCTCCAATTATTCCCTGCAACCTCAAACATTGAGTTGTTGCATTTACAACTCCTTTGTACTCTGCTTCTGTAGATGAGAGTGCTATGCCACTCTGCTTCTTGCTTGACCAGTTGATTGATCCTTCTACAAGCATGAACACATATCCTAATGTTGAATTTTGATCTGTGTTATCACTTGCCCAATCACTGTCAGTAAACCCAATCAAATCAAGATCAGATTTAGCTTTGTAGAATATCCCATGAGTTCTTGTTCCTTGAACAAAGTTAAGGATCCTTTTGGCTGCTCTCCAATGGATCTCATGAGGCTGATCCATGTATATTGAAGCCACACTAACTACATAATATATATTAGGTCGAGTGTGTGTAAGATAAATCAAACACCCAATCAACTGCTTATACAGTGTATTATTTACCATAGGAGAAGAACCTGCTTCTTTAAGATTAACTCCTAAAAGGAAGGGAGTATTGCTTGGCTTGCAATATTCCATGTTGAACTTGTTTAGAAAATATAAGGCATACTTGGACTGATGTACTTTGATTCCATGTTGGGATTGAGCAATTTCGAGACCCAAGAATTGGCTCAACAATCCCAAATATGTCATAGAAAATGCATGGTTCATTGCATCCTTCAAGGAGGCAATCCCTTTATTTGAACTTTTTGTAATTAGAAGATCATCCACATACAAGAAAATAATCATCAAAGAACCATGAATCAGCTTCAAATAAACATTAGGATCAGACTTGCATTGAACAAAACTCAATCATAGCAAAAATCCATCAATCTTGGCATATCAAGCCCTAGGGGCTTGCTTGAGCCCATACAATGATTTCTTTAACATGCATGATAAAAATGGATTAGAAACAAACCCTTTAGGTTGCTGCATGTATATCTCTTTAGTGATATCTCCATTTAGGAAAGCACACTTCACATCCATGTGATGTACCTCCCACTGCTTCGAAGCTGCAATGGCTAAAGCTATCCTTATGGAGTCCATCTTTTCCACTGGTACAAAGGTTTCATTGTAGTCAATACCATGTACTTATGAGTAGCCCTTGGCTACCAATATTTCCTTATATTTCAAAGGTGAATCACCTGCAGCAAACTTAGTCTTGAAAACCCACTTACATTGAACTAGCTTCCTCACTGGGGGAAGATTAACCAGTTCCTAAGTGTTGTTCTTCTGGAATGAGATGAATTATTTTTTCATGGCTGTTTTCCATCTTGGATCATGTTAATTTATCTTCATATGTCTATGGATCTGATTCAACCATTAGATAGCACTTCTTATCAAATAAAGGATCTTTCATACAAAGGGCACTCTCAAACTGAGATCTAGTCCTCCTAGTGTCACTAGGATTTCCAGCTAGTTCCCCAGCTGCATGAATGGTATTTGCTGCCCATTTTGGTCTTGTAGGAATATAAATAACTGCAATCAAATCATAATTATTAGACATATCATAATCAGCAAACTCATTAGTCTCTCCACTTACAATCAATGGATTTGGTGGTGAAGAAGAGTCTCCAACTTCAACTGCTACTAAAGGCTCTTCTTGGAATTGAACACTTCTTTCAATGAAATATTTGTTAGTGCTCAAGTTGATCAGCTTTTACCCTTTTGAATCTTCAAAATACTGAACAAATAGGCACTCTTGGCTTTGGGGCTGCAAAGCCTTCCTCTTTTCAGTTGGAATTCTAGCCCAAGCCTTTGAGCCAAAAATCCTGAAATGGGTCACATCTGGCTTGTGCCCACTCCAAGATTCGAAAGGAGTCATACCATCAAGTTGCTTATGAGGCACCCTATTCTGCATGTAGGATGCACATTTTATAGCCTCAACCCAAAAATTTGGTGGAAAATTCTTAGCCTCCATCATGCAGGTTGACATCTCCTTCAGTGACATGTTCTTTCTCTCAGCAACACCATTTTGATGTGGTCTGTAAGGGATCGAATGTTGCATCTGAATACCTGCATCTTTACAATACTGAATGAACTCAGACTTGAAATACTCACCACCATTGTCAGATCTAAATATCTTGAGTCTCCTCCCAAACTGGTTTGCAACCAAGGCCTTAAAGACTTTGAAGAGGTCAAAAACTTCAGACTTATGCTTTAGGAAGTAAACCCAACATTACCTGGAAAAGGAATCTATGAAGGTCAGTGCATATTTGGCTTGACTCATGGACATATGAGGAAATGGACCAGCAATGTCATTTTGGATAAACTCAAGAGGTGTAGAGGTTCTCTCGTGACTAGCCCTCTCAAATTTGTGCTCTGGGTGTTTTCCTAGGATACAACCTTGACAGAATCCCTTGGAAAACTTGATCTTTGGTAACCCTATGACCATATCTTTTTCACTCAAATCAGAAAGATACTTGTATTTAAGATGGCCAAATATTTCATACCAAAGCTTGCTTTCCTTATTACCATGAATCAAAATAGCAGAGGGGTTTGAGTAGGGTAGAAAATGAGAAAACATGTATACCTTCGAAGTGTGATCAACAACACCTTTTTCTATGACTTTACCATTCAAAATCTCAATGATTTCAACATCATCAGGGGAGAAGATGACCTTCTTTTGAGACCCAATGTGAGTCATCTAATACACTGACAAGAGATTAGCGGCAAGACCCAGAACATACAACACATTATTGAACTTACCATGGTCAAGATCAATCCTTCCTTTCCCCAAACTGTCAGTGAGAGAGTCATCTCCCAAAGCTATCGGTGGACCTTTCAACATGTCAAGAGAGGATAATGCCTCTTTTGTTGAAACCATATGTCTAGAAGCTCCAAAGTCTATGATGAAGCTAGGTGAGCTTGATGTGCCAGCAACCAAAGCATCTACTCTCTCTGTGTCCTTTGAATTTGATCCTCCTTCCCTTTTCTTTGAGCAATCAAGAAGGGAGATGTTATTCTTCTCCAAGAGTTGGGTCAGCATGTCAATTTGCTTCTTCATACAAGAGCTCTTGGGATTATATCCCTTACTACAGTATGTGCACTTGCTCATTTCTCCTTTGTTCTTTTTCTTCTGGAAGTTCTTCTTGGAGCCTTGGGGCTCCTCTTGAGACTTGTTCTTGTCTCTCTTTTGCTCAAGTGGATTTTTAGATTTTTTCTTGCTTTTTCGAATCCACCCTTGAATCTCCAGCAACCAAGGCTTGGTCTTTGGAAGGTTTGATGGTGCCCATTATCACCAACTTATCTTTTTCCTGTGTGAGGGATTCCATGAACTCTATAAGCTTAGGCATATTCTAGGCTTGAGCTGTCAACTTGGTGCCATGGAAGGTAGAAACAAACACTGAATAGTCAGGGCCAAGCTTTGAGAGTATGGCCAAAACTAGTTGCTCTTACTTCTTTTCAATCCCACACTGTTTTAGCTACAAAACAAGGGCTTTAAACTTGGAAAAATAGAGTTGCAAGGATTCGAAGCTACTGGGACTCAAGGAGATCAAATCATTCTCGATTTGATGTCCTCTCATCTCATCTGTCTTAACAAAAATATATACAAGCTTCTCCCACACTTAATTAGGTGATGTCAATCCATCAAGATGGAAAAGGAGGTCTCTTGAAATGCTCAGACACAAAAGACCATAGGAATCATCCCTCCTGTTGTGCCATTTGATTTTCTATGCAGCTACATTGGGTTCTGCCTCAGTTGCATAGTAACCCTATAGATACCTTTCTCTCTCAACAATATCTCCATCTAATATTTCCACTCAAATAAATTGAATGGATTCAATATGATCTTCTGAGATTGGTCCATAGCTCAGAAACTATGCCCTTCAGTCAGCAGAATATGCTCCCAGTCAAGATGTCAAACTTGAAATAGAAATATGGGAAGGAGATAAATTGATCTACAAAGGCTCTGATACCATGTGGAAATTGAACCCAAGAGATAGAACAATTACACTCACAAAATTGCTAATCAAACATGCAAAATTAACATCAAAGGAGACTGAAATTTGAGCATAACACTAATATGTATTGAATGAGTGTACAGTAGCCAACCTTGTGAAGTAATAGGCTATTTCAATATATAATTACATGAAATATTTGAATGCATAAGGATTCCATTCGAAATAGTAAAAAAGTAGCCTTACTAAATCTAGTCAAATCCCCCAAAGGTGCATAAAGCAGTTTCCAAATCCACTAAGATGCTCACGAATTGGATAATTCAAGTTGGAAAGCTAATGAGAGATGGAAATACAACGCATACATGCTTTTATTAGGATAAAAGGATGGAGGATGATGTGGGAAAAAAACAAGTCAACTACACCTAGTCTAGATTTTCCTTTTTCCTTAATTCTCAATAAAATAGATAGCTTTTCAGAAAAAGCAGCTATGTTCTTTGGAGGATCTAGAATAAAGTATACATGCTAAATATAGTTTCTAGGAGGTTTCCCAAGTGCTCCATGACTCATTTTTAGAAAGTGTTGACTTCTATGACATGTAGAAGGCAACTAGCATAGAGTGGTTTCTAGGAGACTAGGTAATAAGACAAAAGTGATTTAATTAATGTCTAAGGTAGGTAACTATGGGTTGATTATTATAATAGTGTGTTTGTTTCCTTGAATAAATAAGAGTCACTTCTGATAAAATTTATTACATGAGACTCTTTTGTTTTTATGTTTTTATGAATAAATTGACTCATCTAACAACTGGTTTTGCAGTTTAATATTTTATCTCTATAAGCAGTTCATGGAGTATTATTTGGAAATGGGAAGTACACTAAAAAACTTATAAAGTATCCTAACTTCTCTTGGGGTACTTTTGAAATTTATAGCTTATAGTGACAATTAAAAACAATTTTCTATATATCACTCTAAACCATTTCTTTTATAATTCAGATAGTTTTTGGTATTTTGATTCAGACATGTATATTCTTGATTTTTTATTTTAAACAGTTGCATGATAATACTTACTCTCATTATTATCTTTTTCGAATCTCACCTGATACCTATGGATTACTAGTTCATTCTACTTGTTATCAAAACTTATCTCTTAAAATATCTTTGTGTGATAACTTGATAGTAGGTGCAATTTTTGCCTATGGGGAACATTATTTATCTTTCATGAAGAAGAAGGGTTATAAGGTTGAAGAACAGCTTTAAGTTATTCTCTTTTGACATGATTTATGATTAAGGCCATTATGAAAATTACGTATAAATTTTTACAAAATTGAATTATGTGTTTTAGTAGGGCTTAACACGCTCTAGTACCAATCGGATTCCATATACTTAATATCATTTATACAAGGAAAACTCGCCGGTGTACTGAATAGACCTTCCGGTAGCGGGTCAATGCTAAGTAAAAACTTAAAACAAGGAAGCTCGATGAATGCAAGTAGACCCGCCGGAGTACTGAACAGGCTCGCTGGCAGTGGGACTATGCTTGCATGGTACCAAGATAAACCTATCGAGGTACTGAACAAGCCTACTGGCAGTGGGGAAAAATCAGGTAAAAGAGATCTAGTTAATGCACTACTATGCACATGATTCGGAGCATAATGATAAATATGAAGAAAAAATTTCAAATTTTATTTCATGGCCGATTGTTTTTAATGTCATTTGAGAATTGTCGTAAGTTAGAATTGGACCTAGACATCTAATTCAACACATACCTAGGATGTCATTATCCTAGATGGGACCCATAGCTACAAAATCTCACACACTCCAAGGTAAACTCAAAATATCTTATGATGACAGGATATCCTTAAAATAAGGCATGAATGACTAGCTTTTCGTCTGTCACACTTTTTCTCTTGTCAATATTTACGTGGTCTTTCTTAGCACTGTTACATTTTTCATGAATATACATATATGAATCATTTCTGTTTAGTAGTTAGTTTTTCATTTTACGAACTAATAAAACAACATGATATGACTCTTTTTATATGGAACAATTGAATCTTTTTTCTCGTGGCTTGAGGACACACCATACCTTTGGTTTGGGGGGGAGGATTAGGAAAAATTAGACTGTTGTTTTTATTTTTCATTATTTATGACAGGTCTATTTTCTCTGACAAAAATGATAAGTGTTTTTCATGATAAATTAGCAATGGAACTTGTTTATAGCATGAAGTATATTTTTACAGAAGATCAATATGGAGGACTATAAGAAGGATTGAAGGATAATCCAAATGAAATACCACATGACGATCTCAACTTGGTGATATTATAGCACTTATGACTAAAATTTGCTAACCAAATTTTGTTTTTGCAAATAGTTTTTACCTCCATGAGAATGCTTTCACCTTAAAAAAAAATTAGTTATCATTTCATTGTTAATAACCCTATCCTTTTACTCAATTATGTATGTAAACTATCAAATGACTGATTTTCTTGTTGATCAATCTTATCATAAATGAAATTATATCTTTTGTGTTATATGTTCAACCTATCCAAAGTTTTACTTTGGAAATGGTTGAAATAATTATAAACTTTATGAACTCACTTATTCATGCATATGCGTGTTGATCGCTCACAGTTTAAAGTTTGCTTTGATAGTGTGATCTCTTATCTTTTTCTTTGCTCAGTGGGACCTGGCATTTCTTCAGTTTGGGGGAATGTTGAGCCTCATTTTGTTATCATTTTTGGGCGTTAAAATAACACATTTAGATGCATAGTTTATTATCTTTCGTGTATTTTATGTCATACAAATCGTTATTCAGCACAAGGTAAGAACAAATTTAATGTTTATTCAACTTTGGTTATTAATATCATTTTTATGATTCTGTTAACTCAAATCTATATTATTTAAAACATATTTAAGATATTAATTATTTTACATATTTTTTTACAGCTTATATGGTATGATTGGGTGAATTTATAAATAAAATGCATTCAGCTTGCCATTCAGCCTGATCTGCACAATCGTTGTCCAGCTCATTGTCCAGCTCATCACGCAGCTCACTATCCATCTCATCACGCAGCTCATTTTCTAGCTTATCACATAGCTCGCTATCCAGCTCACCACGCAACTCGTCGTCTAGCTCGTTAATCAGGTTGCGCAATGCTAATAACTGATTCCAGGCATTTGATGTTGAAACAGTTTTGTAAACGTCCTACTATCCATGTGTTTGATGATTGAAGAATCTCTCAGCCTAAGATCACCATCATGGTGCTTGTCATTTATGCATTCAAAGGAGAGAACATTCTAGAGGATCGTCGTTGCCATAATGTTGTTCCTTATTACCTCGTCATCCAGCCCGTTGTGCTCTCCTACATTTGACACCACACCATCAATTGCGCTAAGGAAGGGGCTGCATGCCACATCATATACGCTGGAGAAAGAGCCTGCATGCCACATTCACATTAAAGAGATCAGGATCACGTTGAAGAAGGGATATGCCCATGTGTTGGCCTGAGATTTGTTATTGCCTTTTATGATTGACTAAATTTAGAAGAGCAGTCAACCACTAAAGGGTTGACTTCCTCAATCTCTTGAAAACTATGTGTATATAAACACTTCCATACAGAGAGATAGGGGATTGATCAATCCATTAGATAGATAGTTTGTTTGTTTTGAGGGTAGGATATTGTAACTATGTTACTTCTGTTTAATAAGAACTCTACGCTATGTTGTTTATGACTGCATGTGCAAGCATTCATTAGGCATTATCCAGATTGCTAAGAGGGCCCCTTGACAATCTATGGTTTCTATTTCCATAAGAGTTTTTGTTATCTCATCCTTACAGATAAGTAGTTTTACTTCTAATTTGTTTAGGTAGTTAAGTGCTTGCAATTATTTATTTCTCTATTTCATGTAGCATGTATCTGTTGTAGTCAATAAAATTCATACTATGTTGTTAATGTAGTTTTTGTTTATAAATGGCCGGTCATGTATAGTTTGCTTTCAGGTTTGATTTTAATCCTTTCATTCTTAGCTTATTGTTCAGTATTATTTACAAGCATATAGAATAGGTTGTTTTTATCGATTTAAATATAATTTAGATAAGCACATATAATAGGTTGTTCTTATCAATTTAGATAGATTAAGTTCAGTTTATTCATGTTATAAGTTTATGCAATTTAAATTCCAGTTTGTTTATTAATATGCAATGATTTTCTTACTTTCATGTATTTGTTTTTATGTATTTCACTGTTAAAAACGATGATTAATTAGGTTTAAATTATGTCTTTATGCATCTTGTTTTCATATGCACAAAATCAGTTGATAATTAAATCATTTAGGTCTCTTTTTATTATTTTCTATTTACAGCCTTTCATTCGGACTGTGTGTTTGGACTGTCATTTGGACCTTCCTTCCAGATTGTTGTTCAGCCTTCCATCCGATCTTTAGTTTATTTTTAACCTGTTTTCAGTTCTTTTGGCTTTTTGAATTCTGTTATCTTTTGATAACTAGGTAAAAACTACATTAGCCTTAGGACCTTAGGTTAGATTATTTTAAATACTTATTGAAAGCCCCTTTTCTATTTCTTTTCAATTAAAGCATGTATTTGAATTATGATTTGATTTGCTTATTTTGTCTTTGATTTCCAGATTCTGTAATATTTGATTTAGTTTAATTTACCGTTGTTTATATTGAATCTAGGGTTAAACATGTTAATTTCTAGGAAATGTGCTAATACTTTGTAGATTAATACTAGCATAGGGTTTATTTCTTTAATTGTATGTTTACTGAGAATGCTTATAGATTAGAGAATTAGAGAAGTCTCCTTAATTAAGTTTTCTTTACTAAGTGTTCTAGTTGCTTCTTTATTTATTTTTCTACTTATTCATAAGTTAGACTTTTTTCACTTTCTGAAGTTGTTTATGAAAGTTTTCCCATTCTTAAATTAAGAAAAAGAAGAGTTAATTAATGAGTAGTGTGATATTATCTTAGTTTGATGTTTTGTTTTAGTTTAATCATATTAATAATTAAATTTTAGGAGTTTGACTCGGTTTTTCATTTTGAAGATTTTTCAATCTTTTGTTTATTAAAATAGTTCTACAATGCCTTAGGAACCCCTCTACCTTCGCATATATTTTTGCGTCAACTAAAATCCTACCAACCTCGGTTGATAATTAAATATTAGGTGTATTCAAGATAGTAGAACACATCCAAAAATTTTGGTATTGATTTAGTTGAGATAACACCCAACACATACTCACACTCACTTGTGTAGCACATAAGAGAGAGAGAAAGAGAGCTGTAGCTGGAAGGAGAAGGAAGATTAGTTTTGTGGTTTTTTCTCTTATCTTTTTGGGGAATCTATATTGAAGAAGCTTTTGCTGGGTTTTTCCCATCAAGGTTTTCCCAAGACAATTTTGTGTTGTTCTTATGATACTATTTCTTTCAGTGATCCTGTCTATATGCTTTTGTTATGAAATTGGAATTAAATACTGATAATCTAGCTTAGCATATGGAATTCTAAGACTCCTCGGCCTTCAAAGCAACTTGATATGCCTCTTCAACAGACCTTAATGAAAATAAACTCAATTCATCTTGTATATCATATCTCAAACCATTGACATACCTAGCTACTCTCTTAGGTGTATCCTCTATATGTCCAAATATGATATTCACCTTATAGAATTCCTTAGTATACTCCCGAACCGTCATTGATTTCTGTCTAAGATTTTGCATTTTCCTAAACAAAATCAATGTGCAATATTTAGGGACAAATTTACCTTTTAACTTAGTTTTCATTCTGCTCCAGCTATTGATCTTGGATTTGTGTTTCAAGATCCTCTCCTCTTGCACACCATCCCACCACAAGGACGCATGCCCTCTCAACTTTGTGACAGAAAATATTACTTTCCTATCTTCCTTTACCTCGTCATAATCGAAATGCTCATTCATAGCACTGATCCAATCAATTAGTTTCTCTGGATCCAAGTTCCCACTATAAAATGGTACATCAGCCTTCGAACTTGAACCTGCACCAAATATTTTTCAGTATTTTTACCTTAGGAGTTTCAATAGTTGTCTCCTCCTCCTCTTCGAAGACTTCCTCATCACTTGTGTCTCCAGTGTGCTCATGATGTGTGCCAGTCTCTAAGATGTCTAGTTTTTCCCTGAGATTTCTTATCTCCTCTCTCAAATCTGCATTGCCAATAGGTCTTCCTCGCCTTCCTCGACCTCTCCCAATTATGAGTTTCATCTCCTGGCACAGCAAGTCACTTATTGACACAACCTTACTATTAGTACTATCTTTTCTTTTCTGAATCTGTTAGCAATCAGGAGGAAACACTATCTCGATTTTTTTTTCAAGAAAACTACTCCAATCCTTAACATTAACAATTCCACAATATTCAGAAATAAAAGACAATACTCAACCTTATGCTCTAATACCAAAAATGGTGCAGGGGTTCAGACCAAAACCAACCCAACCAACACCTCCAGGATCTTCAGGGTCCTACACTTGGAAGGATCACCAAATTTAGCGTAACCACCAAATTCTATGCTAGAATTGCCTCCCCACAATTTTCCCTCTGCAATCATCGTTCCGCAACAGAGTTTCCACTTTCGGTTTGCGAGATGCGGGATCTCAAAAAACCCAAATTTGTGCTCTGCAACTTTCATTCGGCAACGACATTCCCGAAATCGGGTTGCGGGATATGAGATCTAGGATGCTAACTTCCCAAAGTTGCTCCCCTGCAACTTCCATTCCAAAACAGCCTTCCCGAAATTGGGTTGCGGGATATGGGATGCGGGATGCCAACTTCCCAAAGTTACTCCTCTGCAACTTTCCACCCGCAAATCTTTTTCCGCGATTTTTCCCACTGTTCAATTTTCGTTTGTGGCCTCGATCTCTGCCGTCCGTTTTCTGCAAAACTTGTTAAGGCAGAAAATTTGGATTTGGGTGTAGATTGATCAAAGGTCGATCAATCCAACATTTAGCCTGCATGATGTATTAACCTAGCACCCCTATGTATGCATCTACCTATACTTTAGTTCATTCAAACATCAATTTGGCATTTGAACCAACAATTTCATGAAAACATGTCAATGTTCAGAAAATTGCCATAGTTGGCTCTACACAACAATACATACATCTAAGTTAATAATACTGCAACACACACTGCTATTCTTTCTATTAAACAATAAGTGAAAGAAACACACACAGCTGGCTCTCTTTCAGTCTCTACAACCCATTTACAAATAGACGCAAACACAGTCTGTTCTTCCCTACGCAAATTTGAAATCCTCACCTTGAAAAGCAGGACCCTACTACTTCTCAAACTTAGTTATTTATCCTAAGTTGATGCTTCCCCCTTCTAGCCGGTTCTGTAACAGACACTACCACGCATAAGGGAAAACGTCTATGTCCAAACAAACACTTCAACAACTAATCTCCACGTAGGGAGTCATGACCCGCCATTATTCCTACTACTCTAACAGACTATGAGTAAGAAGAATGACTCATCACTGTCTAGACATTTCATAAAAGCATAGTTATTTACAATGTAATAGTCTAGGGACTATTAACTCAAAATGTGGAGATCCCTTCCTGGCCTGATCTAACATTGAACTTGGAATTTGAAATGGTTAGCCGGATTCTCCTGCATCGAAACCTTAAGATTATGCATAGATTATCGGAAATTAAATAGCATGGATATTAAAAATCGATATCCTTTACCCCGGATAGATGATCTATTCAATCAATTCTAAGGGGAAAGAATCTTCTCAAAAATATATTTAAGGTCTGGATACCATCAAGTACAGATCAATGATGAAGACATCTTTAAAACTACTTTTAGAACCTGATATGGTCATTACTAGTTTGTTGTAATGTCCTTTGGTTTAACCAACGCACCTGCAACCTTTATGTGTTGAATGAATAGTATTATGAGTAACTACTTAGATAAATTCGTAGTCGTAAATTCGTAGTTGTTTTCATCAATTACTCAAAGAATAAACAAGAACATGAAGAATGCCGAAGAATAATTTTGCAAGTATTAAGAGAACAACAACTGTTTGCTAAGTTTAGAAAATGCAAATTCTTTAAAGACAAAATTCAATATCTAGGACACGTAGTGTCTAAAGGTGGAATATCTGTCAACTCTGACAAAATTAAGGCTATCACAGAATGGCCAGTTCCTAAAAATGTAACTGACATAAAATTGTTCATCAGGATTGCGGCTTATTACCGAAAGTTTATTGAAGGATTTTTAAGATTTCCTACCCCATAACTTCACAACAGAAGAAATGTAAGAAATTTTATTGGAGTGAAAAGTGTACTGAAAATTTTAATAAACTAAAACACCTGTTAACCACCGATCCTATCTTAAAAATTACTAGTCCTTTTAAGGATTTCGTTGTATGCACCAAGGCATGTAATGAACGATTAGGCGAGGTGTTAATTCAATAAAATTGCGTCGTGGCCTATGAGTCTATACAATTAAAAAAACATGAAAATAACTACGTGACACATGACTTAGAACTTTCTGCAATTATACATGCACTAAAGATGTGGCGACACTACCATGATCAAAAGAAATTTTTTGCTAATGTCAGATAACATAAGTTTAAAATACTTGTTTGATCAACAAAACTTAAATGATAGGCGAGCTAGGGGGTTGTCAGTTTAAATTGAATATGACTTCGTAATAAAACATATAAAAGGGAAAGAGAACAAAGTTGTGGATGCTTTAATCCGTCACACAAATTTACTATTTGCAAGCAGCAGCTACGAATCAGATTTGGAAAATCGGATCTTAAATGCAAAAAAATTTGATAAATAATACCAAAAATTAAAGGAAAATTTTGATAAATAATACCAAAACTTGTATGTCCATTTAGCAAGCAGGAGGCTAGCACTGGACGGGGAACTGATATGTTAATGCAAGAGATGGCGCATTAAGTGGATTTTTATCTTGTGGTTCAACAAACATGCTTGGGGGTTCTGGTGAGACTTGGATGCTCTATGATTTGTTTGGGAGGAACGACTATTTCATTTATGTTTTCCCAACAATGGTGTCAAATTCCCTATTTCTACTTCTTATATGCCTAAAACTAGTTCCCGTAGATTTTCCAGTTAACTATGAATCATAACTATTTCTTTTAGCATAAATCCTACTATGGATCTGTATAGAATATTGATCTATTATGCATCTGTATGGAATATTGATTTATTTATGAATCTGCCCAAATGTATTTTCTATTATGTATCGAACCTAGATATTCTCTCTAATTTTTATAATCGTGTATGTAAATTAATTTTATTTAGTATTTGTAGGGTTCTTAACAAATATATGTTTGGGAATCCATACCGGAATCAATAATTCACGCATTATGTATTGATTAAAGAAACTAGAAAATTGAACGAAATATCTAATTATATGGTATAGACTAAGTTGCTTATGTTCACAACATAGTATCTAATATACAAGCATAGTCATATTATATTCTAGTATAAGTTAATTTACAACACGTCAGGCATAAAGAACATTTTCTAGCTTTTATAACAAACTCATAGAGAAAATGTCAAAACAAAATAAATCAAATAACAAAGCCAAGTATTCTTCTACATAAAATGACATTCGAAAGTACTACAAACTATTTATTCTCTTAATAGGTCAAGAGCTGAGAGGCTTCCATAAAACCAAACATATTTAATTCATCTGATCTCAAAACCCCCAATACAAATCGAGATTTCCAAGATCGGGACTCTCCAAGATCTAGTGGAATAATTACAAATGAAATGTATGAAATCATAAATATTTAATTATACAATATATTAAATCATAAACATCCAATTATTAATTAACTAGCAATCCCCGACTGGATTCAAAATTATCAACATAAGATCTTTTGGGATCTACCATCACGATTGCTTAAGCATCTAGCACTTGATTGAATAGTTGAACTCATGGCTTGATCCTTACGTTTAAAAACCAAATCTACTCTACACGATTCAAATTGAGATTTCAAATATGTTACAACCCACAAAACCATCTAAATATCCATACGTGGCAGTAAGACCATTGTTAGATGGAAACCTTTTTATAAACAAAAATCATGATGAGAAACATCTTTTGACATTAAAAAAATCAAACGATGGGATAGGACAGACCTAGAGTGGTCGTTTTTAATTGCTGTGTAGAAATAAAAATCATTATAGGTTTTAGCTTTAAACTACAAGCAACTGCATAACTAAGATTTTGGCACCAACCCTAAGGGTTATGTTCCTTTAATTTAACAACAAATGTAAACCTAGGGGATTCAAACCGGGTGGTTTTAGTCCATCACCGATGGCATCCACTATTCTTTAAAGAACCCTAGTATGTAGATAAGTATATAAACAACCTTGACCGAAGTGGTGATAAACCCATCAAAGATGACACCCGCGACAATTTAAATCCAACTAATATAGACCAAAAAGTTTTAAAAGGTCAAACAATGGAGGAAAGAGGTAGGAAATCCTCCATCCATTGGATTATAAACCCATAAGGGTAAAATCCGTAAACTACGATCTACAATTATCTTGAAATTAAGGCCAAGGTCTGGTTCCCACACAACCAACGAACCAATGTTGAAATTGGGCATCATCCACACTGGAGCCACCTGCATTAACTAGCCATAGAATATTTTTAGGACTAGTTAAGTAATAATTGGATAAATAATTTATGAACAGAGTAAACATTTTGGGGCTATGCACATTTAATATTTTTGTAGCAGGCCTCGGAGGAAGTGACCCTGTCACCATCCTCGCTAGAGGCCCTTAACCTGCATTTTGCCAAAAACACAATTAGAAACTTAACTTCTTTAAAATAAATGGTGAAAGAACTTGGCCAGGGTTAGAATAACTTTACCTTCTTTAAATGCAGAGAGGGCTAGGGGTCGGCTCCTCCTGGACACCCTTATCCCTTCTCTTCCTGCAGGGAAAACAATATTTTAGTCAAACATTACTGCCCAATTTTTAAAAGGTGTTATAAAAATTTAAATACAGAGCTAAGCTTTTACTCATTGGATTAAAGCATTCAAACAACCATGGAAGATGGTCTGGTGTTGTATGTAGCAACCAACAAGGATGAGACTGATGGAGACCTCTTAAACAAGAAAGAAACCTCCAAACCACCTCGAAAGAAACCATTAAAATTCCATTAACAAACTAAGTAAGGTTTTTGCAGCTTTAACCACACAAACACAGTCGTGGGAGCAATACCCCACTTCCCCAAGCTTACAGACCAAGTTAAAAGTTGAATGAACAGTCCGGGCTTGAAAAGAACTACCATAAAAACCCCAGCAAACCCCCTTCCATCACATAGCACAAGTGGACGAACGAGATCAAATCTCAGGAAAATGCATAAAATCCTGGTTGCGCTGTCAACTCACGGCCAGGACAAAACTTATTGCAAAGTTCAGCCAAGGTACAATCGATATCATAACTTATACCCCCTACCTTAGCGCATGGACAAAACCTTATATAGATTAACATGTCAATGAAGTATCAAACTTTGAATATGGTAATCATATTTTCCAAACTCCAAACTGATGTTGTGTGCATATAACTTCAAACCTTGCATGGAAGACATGGTTATACCATGGGTCATCATAACCTTTTCTATGCCAAACTTTGGATATGGTTTAGGGGTGTTTAACACTATTAGTCTTTCCCTAACACACCTCTTTACAAAACTTGTAGTATCATCATCTCAAGAGTTAGGGTGTGAAGGCTAGAGCCTAAACATAACCTTAGGGCTAAGCAACCCCTAGTAGAATATAAGTAAAATAAGATAAACGTAAAAATGGATAAAAAAATCACCTTCAGGTATGAGGACAGCATGCCGCTAACCTTGCAAACATCCACATTTTGTTTAACCTATCAAAGATCAATTGGAAACTGTCTAAGTCACTATAGAGTTAAAAAGACTTTGAATGCATGCCGCAAATCAATAGAATACTTGGTAATATATATATTATTATTAGTAATTTTTTATTTTTTATTAAATTATAATATTTTTTATTATTGATATTGTATCTTTAATAAAATTAAGTTATTTTAAATGGTTATATTATTTTTAAATTAATAATTTTAATTATAAATAATAGTTATTTTAAAATTTTAATTAAATTTTAAATAAAAATAATTATTAAATTTTAACAATATTCAAATCCAAATCTTTAGCATGTTTTTGGTGTACTTATTTTTCACAAATATCAAAATATTACAGCGTTAAAGACCAAAGAAAACATCTTGGATTGAACTATAACGAATTCTTATCCACTTTATTTACAGTTGCAAGCATTTCTTAGCCACCTTTCAGTAAAACCCTAGCAAGACATGAGCAAATTCTAACCGGCCTTATGCTAAAAGACAACACAGCTGCTCAAATTCTTACCGGCCTTATGCTAAAAGACAACACAACTTAACTTGGTGAGTTATCAAATTTTGGTTTTATATGAAACACTAACCCTTCAACCAACAAATAAATAATTTCAATTAGAAAAGTGTCACACACCTACAAAATCCATAAATAAATAAAATAAAATCATGGATTTTATTTTATCACAGCTGTGTATACATCCTCAAGGTACCAATATACAAATATAAAATAAAATCCTGAAGGTACCAATATACATCCTCCGATGTTAAAGAGGGACTGGTTAAGTATTTAAATAAGTTAAATGAATCTATACTCATCACTCATCAAATAGAAGCAATGCTTCCCAAACTTATTGCTCTGAGCCAGTCCTGCACAAATGGAAGACATATACCTATCATATATATAGATAGATATATATATATATTACAGCCTTACCGCGCACAAGTAAATAGAATAGACGAAGAGGCATCAAAATAAAAAAGCGGAGTATTCTAATACCGCCGCTGATCGATCTCCACAATTTCTGTATCGCCGCAGTTACAATTATTGCGATTGAAATGCGATCCAGTCAAATCGCCTAAAAATTCATGAAAGACCTTCCAGCAAGGGTTTAGTGGCTACGAATAGTTCCAGAGAGAAGTTTCTGCATAGATTGATCCATTTCCGTCATAAAAATAATCAGCAGCATTAGTATTACCAGACAACTCAGCTTCTTGTTCAAGAAACCATGGAGGGGCTACCAACAGAGCTTCTGCCATATTACCCAGAAAATTGGGCAGATCGAACAGAATATCGTCGTCTATGATCATCGACTCATTCTCTGAAAGAAAACTCATAATCCAAGCCGAATTAGACGCGCAAGCTGCTACAGTTTTTTCACTAATACCGGACTCTGGATGAATGCCCTCAATGTTCGTGACAGCAGGGTCGCGGTATCGATCCTCGTTATGATCGTCTTCTGAAGCTGGCGTGTGAAAAGCCGCCGCAGCGGCCGCGGCAGCCTCCTGGATGTCCCTGGCAGACAATGTGGCGGGGCGAGGCAACGAAGAAGCGAGGTGGGGGAAATTGAGGATGGCTGAATTTCCCTGGACGATGAGAGCGGCAACGTCGTGGGCTCGAGCCGCCATCTCTGGTGCGGGAAACGTCCCCAGCCAAATCCTGGACTTCTTCTTGGGCTCTCGAATCTCTGAAACCCATTTCCCCCAGGTCCGCATTCTCACGCCTGTGTAAACAGGGTGACGGTAATTTCCTGTAACCCTCAGCTCCCGCTGCTTCTCTCCATTAGACACAGCGGATTCCTCTTCGCGAGAGTCTTCTGCATTATTACTCTCGGCTCGATAACGCTTACGCGACCTATTCTGCATTAATCTCAGAGCGAAGAATCCGAGCAACCCAAGGTAGTGGCGGAAGTGAATGCAGACGAAGGATATAGATATATACGAGTGAACACTTTTCGATGAACTGTGGATGACCACCAGTTTGTGAAACCAATAGGACCACTACGTATTCAATTACCGACTGCCGTTCATTAAAGTGACAGACTAGAGTACCTTTGGCCGCGAAACCAGCTGTCGTTTTGGATTTATTTTATTTATTTTTTAATTTATATAGATATGTTTATGGTGTATAATAAAAGTATAGCTGTTGATTTATTTTTGACATTTTTTAATTCTAACTATATAGAAATGTTAATGGTCTGAAATAAAAGTACAGCTGGAGATTTATGTGAACATTTTCTGTGATCCAAAGGAGCAAAGTGTGTATGAAAAACCTAAATCAGAATGGTTTTTCAAAGATATATAGGAGAATTAGTAATCAGTCAGCAGGCATTTTAAATGGGCAGTCACCACAAAAATGTTTTATTAAAGATTGAATTGGACAAATATAAAAGCTACCTTTTAACAAATTACCTTTTAACAAATTGAATAATTTTGTCCCCTTCTGCATTAGAAATGGGCAGTCACCACAAAAATGTTTTATTAAAGATTGAATTGGACAAATATAAAAGCTACCTTTTAACAATTTAAATTATTATGTCCCCTTTTGCATTAGAAATGGGCAGTCACCACAAAAATGTTTTATTAAAGATTGAATTGGACAAATATAAAAGCTACCTTTTAACAATTTAAATTATTATGTCCCCTTTTGCATTAGTTGGCCATTTTGGCTGATTAATATCTGTCTGTAGGCGTGGCAGATTTTTGCTCTATTGTTTGGACTTTGCATAAATTTTTTTGGATGAGACTTTGTGTATGGTTCTAATTGGTTGCAAGTAGCTGGTATTAGTATTGAGTTTTGGAGTTGGGTTATGCTGGTCGGTTGACGTCCTCGGTGTAACCCATTCGTGCATCGTGAGCTTAGTTGTCGATTTATGTGGTGGTGTGAGGGTCGAGGTATCGTTTTTACTTCAAGCTAGGTGTGGAGGTTAGTGTATCTCTCTTTGGTCGTAGGAGGGTTTGTGGTCGTAGCAGGGTGTTGGCTTTGTGGTTGGCTTTTGGTGGGAGGCAAAAGAAATAAGGTGGATGGGTCGTGTTAAGGGGTTTTAATGTAGTTTAACAAGATTTTTGTGATTGTTTTTCGTGGTTCTGAAGTTTGTTGTTGCTGTGCGTGATACTTGTAGTCGCTACACTATGTAGAGGGTTCCATATTGCGTTGTTTATTTAGGTTGGTTTTGTTGACAAGGGGACAATAGTAACCATAGTGCGGGTTTGGAAATATTGAGGTACATAGTTGAGAAAAGGATCTTTGGTTTATTGAGCATTTGCTTGTTCTAGCTTTGTTGTATGTTGTTTGGATGTTGTTGGAGCTCAACTTTTGGATGTTGGTTGTTGTTAATATGTTTCGTTTCCTTGTATTGGTGATGGAGTCATTGTTATTTTCCTTGTGGTGGCAAAAAGTGTTGAGTGGTGACGACTTGGTAAATGGTTCTTGGGGTTTGACATATTGGCTTGGTCGCCTTGAAAGATTCGATGCGATGCCTTAAGTTTTTGAGCTTGCGATAGTTTATCCCTTCGATGCTACTTGCATTTGCTGTAAATTTTCTTTTTAGAGTATCATTCTATGTTGTTTACAATAGTCGTGGCAAATTGTAGGCCATATTGTCGGTATACTGGAATATAAGGTTAATGAGGCTCATATTTTGGATGTCAGTTGTTGTCAAGATATTTTTTTTGTTGATAATGACAATAGAGCCATTGTTATTTTTCATCCACCCATCAATTGGCATGTTGTTGACTTCGACAGGTTTAGCATCGACTTCAACAAGTCCAAACCTCGATAGGTTTCGCATTTTGACATGCATCATTAACTCAAACATCTCGACACGACTACGACAGATTGTCTCTCTATCTTCCAATCATCTGTAATGGTTGAACTTCCGAACCGTTCTAACTTCTTTGTAACTGAACGTAAGGGGTAGTCACCAAAGCATCTCAGCATCCTATATAAGCATGTACACTATTGTAAAATACAAGCAAGTAATAGAGCAGTAATTGAATAGCAGAATTTGGTTCAAATTCTTGCATTTTGTCTGTGTGTTTACTCTCTATCTGTGTAGTGTATTTATGTCTTTGCTTATTCTTAATATGCTTCCTCCATAACAATGATCAATTCATTCAATCGAACTGTTGTCCTCCGACGTGCGCCTGGGCACCTAGGTCATTGGTATTAGAGCAGATTCAGAGCTTAAGTTGTGTAGACACTTCTATCGAAGTTACCCGACTTATTCTCGTTCAAACACACTCGCAAACTTAGCAATCCAAGCATACACTACCTTTGAATTAAGAGAAGATGGCTGAAGAAACAGATAATAGACATGCAATTGAGACTTTCTTTGTCAGCAACTTTCCATTTTCAAACAGACGAACAGACGAAAGTTGTGAATTGCTTGGTAGTGCAATTTCTTTGCATGTACAACCACAAGCATAGTCAAACATGGGATGAAAGTCTTCCATACATACAACACAATTACAATCATGATCAACACAACTCTATGGGAAAGAGTCCATTTGAGATTTGTTACGGATTTCAACCCTCATCACCCATTGACTTTATTAGTTCATCGACACAGTCAAATTACATCGACTCCGACCAATGAGAATTTGAAAAAGAATTGAACTTTCGAGATCAAATATACAACATTCATAAGTAATCACATGAAATGTTGCAGCGAGATAATGCAAAATCCAAGGAACAACATGATCAACATTGTACTCCTCATTCATTCCAAATTGGGGATCAGGTCTGGTTACATCTGAAGAAGGAGATTCACTGGTCCATACAGAAAGATGGAACCTTTGTGATATAGTCCATATAGTGTCCATAAGAATATTGGAGAAAATTATTTCCATCTCGACATTCCTTCATGCTTGGGTCTGCATTGAGTGTTCAATGTGGATATACTTCGACCATACCAAACACCTTTGTTGGAATGAGACCACTTCCAGATAGCAGAACCTGAAGACATCCATCCATATGTTCAAGAGCCTCTTCCTTCCAACACCATCATGGGATGACACATATGCCATACAAGGATGAACTCCATTCCCTCATTTCAAGTGGATAAAGCTGGACAACTCCCATCCTAAGGAAAGTGGTACTCTACTACTGAAATAACCAATAAGTTTCCTCATCTGAACGAGTAAACAATGGGGACCATTGTTTCTTAAGGAAGGAGGAATGATCCACCCAACAGTTGGCATGTTGTCGACTTTGACATCTTTAGCATCAACTTCCACAAGTACGAACCTCAACACAACCTCAACAGGTTTCGCATCTCGACATGCATCGTCGAATCCATCATCTCGACACAACTACCACATAATTTCTCTCTATCTTCCAGTTGTCTTTAACGGTTGAAATTTAGAACCTTTCTAACTTCTTTGTAACTAAATGTAATGTGTAGTCACCCAAGCATCTCAGCATCCTATATAAGCATGTACACTATTGTAAAATACAAGAAAGTAATAGAGCATTAATCGAATAACATAGTTTGGTTAAAATTATTTCATTTTGTCTGTGTGTTTACTCTCTGTCTATGTAGTGTATTTCCTGCTTTGTTGATTCTTAATATGCTTCCGCCATAACCGTGCTCGATTCATTCAATCGAATTGTTTTCCTCCGACTTGTGCCTGGGCACCCAGATCAATTTTCACTATGATGCTTGAAAGTGTCAATATTATGATAGTTTGGTGAATTGGTGTTGGGGTTTTGTTTAGGTGCTTGGATATTGTAAAAATTATCTCTAGATTATATATATATATATATATATATATATATATATATATATATATATATA